>CATOZR010000013.1:0-41881 GCA_954870605.1 Acer campestre
TGGAAGTCGACTTATTGATTTTCCTATTTAAGTTGTTTGAATCCAATTTGCTATGGAGTTTTTTGATGATTAATAAAATTTGAGAGAGAGTCTCTCCTTTTATTCAACTTCGGTATCCTGAGTGGATCAACGAATTTGAAGCCTATTATTCTGGTATCCCTGCGCGGATCAACAGATTAATAGTAGGATTCGCTTCCGGTATTCGTGCGCGAATCAACGAATCCGAATCATTTATCCTTTCTTTTATCGATTGTTGTTTGTGTTGAATTTCATGCTACCTCAGTTGGTATTTGAGGCCTATTATTCTGGTATCTGTGCACAGATCAACAGATTAATAGTAGGGTTCGCTTCCGGTATTCGTGCGCGAATCAACGGATCCGAATCGTTTATCCTTTATTTTTATCAATTGTTGTTTGGTGAATATTCCGCTGTATCAGTTTGGTATCAGAGCGGAATATTCACAGCGGAAACTGATACAGCGGAATATTCACCAAACAACAATTGATAAAAATAAAGGATAAACGATTCGGATCCGTTGATTCGCGCACGAATACCGGAAGCGAACCCTACTATTAATCTGTTGATCTGCGCACAGATACCAGAATAATAGGCCTCAAATACCAACTGAGGTAGCAGGAAATTCAACACAAACAACAATCGATAAAAGAAAGGATAAATGATTCGGATCCGTTGATTCGCGCCCGAATACCGGAAGCGAATCCTACTATTAATCTGTTGATCCGCGCAGGGATACCAGAATAATAGGCTTCAAATTCGTTGATCCACTCAGGATACTGAAATTGGATAAAAGGAGATACTCTCTCTCAAATTTTATTAATCATCAAAAAACTCCATAACAAATTGGATTCAAACAACTTAAATAGGAAAATCAATAAGTCGACTTCCACAAGGAATCAACTTCTAAATTAATTTAAACTAAAACTGAAAAGAAATCCTATATAGGAAAAGAGAACAAATCATAATCAAACAAAGATTACGAAAAAGAGAACAAATCCTAATCTGACTCAGACTCAATGTCATTTAATTCAAACTTCCAGCTCAAGTCTTCGCGTAACAAAATAGATGTCCGAATTTGGGCCTTTTGTGATCTGTTATAGAGGACGGAGTCTTCATAACATTTGTAGGGCTCGTCTTGGGCTTTCCGGAAACATATTATAATAGACAATCCGACTTCATATGGCCTCTGTAGAGGTCCACGAAGTTCAGCTCCCCCAGCTCGTCCAGCTCTCATCCAGCTCATGTCTTCGCGCAACAAGATAGATGGCCGAATTTGGGCCTTTTGTGATCTGTTATTGAGGACGGAGTCTTCATAACATCTGTAGGGCTCATCTTGGGCTTTCCGAAAACATATTATAATAGACGATCCTACCTCATATGCCCTCTGTAGAGGTCCACGAAGTTCAGCCCGGATTTGATTGGTCCATGCGACCCAAATACGAATTCGCCACCCGCTCCATGTGTTCCATTGCCTTAGTTGCTGCTGCATCACAACTTAATATTTTATTATAATTATGATTATGTCCTTAATGAAAATATATATTATATAATGTATGTGTTAATTTTTGGCTTGACAGACTTTAGACCATAAGCCCAATCCGTCCCGAGGCCCACAAGACTATAAAATATGTCCAAGTCTGCGCTCTTTACTTGGTTTAGACTAGGCCTAGGTCCTCAATATGGTGGGTTGAGTTTGGCAGGATTGTACGAAAACGGATAAAGCCCGCTATTTGTATAGGCCAGCTGTACCCTTTTGAGACCTCCATCACAAATTCATGCTATAAATATACATTTACCCATCTTTTTTTTGGTAATTCCATGAGGTATCTCTCACTCCGATCGGTAACCGATCATTAATGAGTGGGATTAATCCCCGCTTGGCCCGGGAGGCATGGGACAAGGCCTAGCCAATTGTTGCTCCAATCCTGGATCAAACTCGGGCAATGCCCGAACGATTCGACCATCATGGGGGCGCTTTGCCATTGCGCCACAACCAACTTGGTTTTTACCCATCTTTTAAATTTAGTGATAACCTTCACAAATATGATCATTTACATCATTAATAGTGAAAAACCAAATAAAATCATCTTTTCAAATGAAGTTTTCTAAATTATTTGTTTACCTAATATGGGTCTAAAAGAAGTACGGTCATCGCGTGTATTTGCTAACTTTTACGGTCGTGCTTTTACATTTAAGGCTCATTTGGCACACCGTATTGGATTGTATTGGACTGTATTGAATTATATTGTATTGTATTGCACTATATTGAATTGTATTGTATTGTATTGCATTGCACTGTATTATCATTAATACAAACATGTGTTTGGTGATGCACTGTATTATATCGTATTAAGTTATTCCTATGACTTTATTGAAATTTTTTTATATTAAAAAATATAATATTTTCTTAAAAAATAGTTAATAAATAATTTTAAATATCCTTATCATGAATAAATCAATAAATATTTTTATATAAAAAATCAATAAATATTTAGTTTAATTGAATTATTTTTAATAAATAATATTTTTAAATATAAAATAAATATTTCCTATATAATTTTGAAATTATAAAAAAATATTAACAACATAAAACATATTTCTACAATATTCCATATTTGTTGAAATAATAAAGAGGAAAGAAAAGTGTTTTTTCTAATACAATACAATCTAATATCACCAAATATAGTGTATTAGCTAATACAGTGCTTGCTATATTATATAATTAAAATGTACTAAAATAATACAATAAAGTGTTTGATAAGCTGTTGGATCTTAAATGTTTGATGAGCTACACAATACAATTTCTTTTTCACATTCTCCAATCAAGTACAGTCGTATCCTTAACAATATTTTGAAATAATAGAATGATTTATATTAGAATATAATTGTTATGTGGTACTGACTGAAGATCGAGATCCAATCTTATGAAAAAGTTGATGTTTATCGGGCAATCTTTGTTTTAGGCTGTTCATATACTTCATATGCATGCATGATCTGTATATCTGTGTAGGTCAAGTCATCAATGTTCCTTAACTGCATGATCTGTCTGCTCATTTACTTTATATCACAATTGTTGCTTGGCTTTAACAATGATTACATAACAAAATAGACTATTTGTGTCGATGGAGGATTTACAGTGAACTGGTTCTTGTAATTCCAAGTACCTGACATATATAGAAACAGGTAGCTGTTCAGGGGCAAATTCCCCACTTGCTATGATGAATGATACATCTGTAATTATTTCAACATAAAGAATCTGTAATTTCTTGTCTTTGAATATTCCAACAGCCCATATAAGGACCTATAAGAGTCAAGAGACGTGCAGGGTTCTCATTTTAACATAAAGCCAACATTTCCTGTTTTTTTCTACATATATTCCTCATTATGTGATTATGTAGTGCTTGAAGTGTCAAACTGCTGTCTTTTTCCTGGCCCCCAATTTCCGCATAAGCCAGCATCTGGCTGCAGATGGAAAAAAAAGTGTCTTGAAATGTTTTCTTTATCATGATGTTAAAGTGGCAGTATTCATCAAATGGAACGACTGTGATAGAACTTTGTGCGACTAATCTTTCCCATCAAAGATTTACATCACTGATTACGCATAATATATATGGGTCCAAAATTTTTTTGTCACTATTTGGACTGGGCTTTGTAAGAAAGTTACCACTTTAATAACTTAAGTTTAAAAGGCACCTATTATGGTGAACGGACAAAAATGCCCCCCACAGTAACCTTCTTCACCATTTTGGTTTTTTTCTTTTCTTTTCTTTTCTTTTCTTTCAAAATCCTCCATCAATGGATGACGGTGAACCATGAGCACGCGTATGTCACTGTCGATGACCACGACCAAACACAATAGCGACCTTTTTTATGTCCGAGCCTTTGTTAGTTGCATCTGAGATACAAACCCTCTTGTTAGTTGTTTTTTTTTTTTCAATTTAAAACCCTCTTTTGTAAACCTTAAACTGCTGTGTGAAAAAAAAAAAAATGATTGTTAAAAAGGCTCGGAGAACACATGAAAAGTCTCGGAGAACATATGAAAAGGCTCGGAGGTTCAAAATTAACAAAAAAAATAATTGTTGAAAAGGCTCGGAGAACAAATGAAAAGGCTCGGAAAACACATGAAAAGGCTCGGAAAAGGCATGAAAAGGCTCGGGGAAGGCTTCAAAAGGCTCGGGGAAGACATTACAGGAAAAGGCTCGGGAAAAGCATGAAAAGGCTCGGGTAAGGCTTCAAAAGGCTCGGGAAAGACATTTGGTGAAAAGGCTCGGGAAAGGCTTCAAAAGGCTCGAGAAAGACATTACATGAAAAGGCTCGGGAAAGGTATCAAAAGGCTCGGGAAAGGCATCAAAAGGCTCGGGTAAGGCTTCAAAAGGCTCGGGAAAGGCTTCAAAAGGCTCGGGAAAGACTTCAAAAGGCTCGGGAAAGGCTTCAAAAGGCTCAGGGAAGACATTACATGAAAAGGCTCGGGAAAGGCATTACATGAAAAGGCTCGGGAAAGGCATGAAAAGGCTCGGGAAAGGCGTTAAAAGACTCGGAAACCCAGATCTTCATCGTCTTCTACATAAATTTTTATAAATTAAAACCATAACCATACCCACAACCAATGCTTCTGCTCAACAAATCAAACTAAATTGAAAAGAAAAAAAAAAAAAAAAAAAAAAAAAAGCTCTGGGGGCGCTGCCCCCTGCCCCCCCGCAAGCTGACCGAGCAGCTCGACCACCGAATGCGTCTGCGTAGCCACTAAATTAATTATTCAATAAAGATGTATTGATGTTCAACCTCCATTGGAGGTTTGTTAAACAGACCTCTATGAAGAAGATGAAAGAATAAAAAAAAAAAAAAAAATCAAAGTAAGAGAATGTGTGTAAAGTAAGGGCATTTTTGGAAATCACTTACTTTAGTGCCTTTTAAACTTAAGTTATTAAAGCACTCACTTTTCCACCAAATCAGCTGAAAAAAGTGACATTTCCCACCATTTCCACTAATATATATATATATATGCATGTATGTATGTATGTGTGTGTGTGTGCGCACAGATGGCTGAGGTAGATGGCAATTGTGGGCTCAACAGATGGAGTCTTGAGGGCATGACTGCTCTAGTCACTGGTGGAACCAAAGGACTCGGGTTTGTTCTTTTTTTCTTTCTACTTTGCCTTGGTTTTGCTAAATATTAACTATGGATATATATATATATATATATGTATGTATTGCTGCCATCACAGGCATGCTGTTGTGGAAGAATTGGCAGAGCTAGGCGCGACTGTGCATACGTGTTCCAGGAACGAAGCAGAGCTTAATAAATGTATCCATGAATGGGAAATCAAAGGATTCAAAGTCTCTGGCTCAGTTTGTGATGCGTCGTCTCGAGCAGAACGAGAAAAGCTGATGAGTAATGTCTCCTCTCTGTTCAATGGAAAGCTTAACATCCTTGTATGTATCAACCTTCAAATTCCATATTATTATTACTAATTTAATACTTGGAGGAGGCCAGGAATATGACTCGAACTCACAATTTCATTGATATGTACGTGAGGGGAGTATCTCTAGGCCAAACTTGATTTCGTGATCAATTGCTTATTATTTATCGATTAGTCTGGATGATAAAATCTTTTACTACTTGTTATAGTAAGATTGAACTATATATATCTCTATGTGACACCAGATAAACAATGTTGGGACAAATGTGATGAAGCCAACAGTAGAGTACAATGAGGAAGATTTCTCATTTTTAATGGCTACCAATTTTGAGTCAGCTTACCACCTGTCCCAACTGGCTCATCCTCTTCTCAAAACTTCAGGAGCTGCAAGTATTGTTTTCATGTCTTCAGTTGCTGGGGTTGTTTCGGTGGAAATTGGATCCATTTACGCAGTAACTAAAGGTAAAACATCTGACTTTCAATAAAAATAAAGGTAAAATATCTAGATGTAATTGATTGAAATTGTGTATTTTGAATGCTGCTGTGACATGGATTGGTTTATTGCAGGCGCCATGAATCAGCTTGCAAAAAATTTGGCATGTGAGTGGGCAAGAGACAACATAAGGGCAAATTCTGTGGCACCTTGGTGTTGAAAAATAAACTTGCCTCCAAGTCAGCCACCTTCTAGAAGAACCTCCTCCACTAGCAACCATTGATGACCTCCTCCACTTCCACCGAAAGTTACTCAATTATAGTTGCTTTGCATTCATTTTGTTTTCCACTTTCCACCTAAAGTGGTTTGCCACTACCACCGAAAGTGGTTTGTTTGTTTATCATTTTATTTCCCTATATAAAGGGATTCAGATTGTGATTGTAAGGTGTGGAGTGGTGTAAGAAATATTAGAGAGAAATAAAAGATTTGTGAAAGCTTCTCCTCCTTTCTTTTTCAGAGTTCGTTTTTTCTCTCAGAGGTGCACCACTAGTGACCTCAAGCCTTCCCATCCCACCAACAGTGGTATCAGAGCCCAGGAGAACCAGAAATTCGAGAAACAGAGGCCAAAGCCAAATTGGCCCAGAAATCAAAGTGCTCAAAAAATATATTTGAGCATACCAGTGTGTTTTACTCGTCGTAAGGAGTGCAACGGTGAAAATTTCACCCAAATCGGAGCTCCAGAGAGGCCGCACGCGCCGTCTGAAGTTGGAGAGTGAAGCCACGCGCCGTCCACGCGCAGCCACATCACCGGCGCGTCATCCCCACGCGCCAGTCATCTTCTTCGCCCGTTCAGCAGGTCCGACCCGGGATCCGACCTGAAGTCCGACCCGAAGACCCGACCCAAAGTCCGACCCGTGATCCGATCCACCTGCCCCGTCTGACCCGACGTCCGACCCGGATCCGTGACCCGACCCTGTTCTCTGCTGACGTCACTAACGCCGTCATAACGTCAGGAATATTCCGTCAGTCAAAGGAATATTCCGTTATCTCTGGTTGACTTTTGCCAAAAGTTTGACCGCTCATTTCGGACGCTTCCGAACTCGGTTTTTGACAAACCCGGACTGGTTTCCAAGGTTTTGGACCCTTCCGAACGCAACCGTGCACTTCGTTTTTGCAAATTCAGACTCCAGAATTTTGTTCTAAGCACTTCAAGCTCGATGGCCAACGGAAACGCTCAAGTTGTCATCCCGAAACTCACCAAAGACAACTATGACAATTGGTGCATACAAATGAGAGCCCTACTAGGTTCTCAAGACGTGATGGATATTGTGGAAGATGGATACACTGAACCCGCATCCAAAGAAGCTGAAGGAACCCTGACAGAAGCTCAAACAACAACTCTCAAAGCAGATCGAAAGAGGGATTGTAGAGCAAAGTCCATAATCTACCAAGGACTAGATGAAGCCACGTTCGAGATCATAGCATCCTGCAAGTCATCGAAAGAAGTCTGGGACACCCTTCAAAGGACCTACAAAGGTGCTGACAAAGTGAAAAGGATCCGTCTTCAAACTCTACGAGGTGAATTCGAATCTCTCCGAATGAAATCTAATGAATCCATTGCTGAGTTCTATACACGAGTTATGGTCGTTGCGAATCAGCTAAGAAGAAATGGAGAAACTCTCGTAGACATGAGAATTTCGGAGAAAATTTTGCGATCATTAGATCCAAAGTTTAATTTTATAGTTGTGGCCCTGGAAGAAACAAAAGATCTGGAGACGATATCTGTTGAAGAATTAGTGGGATCATTGCAATCCCATGAGCAGAAAGTAAATAGAAGAAGTGACGACAGAGTGTTGGAACAAGCACTTCAGTCAAAGCTCTCCCTTAATGAGAAAAGATACGAGCAAGGGGGGACCTCACAACAAGGAAGAGAACGAGGTAGAGGATCTCGTGGAAGAGGTTTTGGAAATGCCGAAACCAAAGGTAGAGGCAGAGGAGGAAGAGATGCAAATAGAGGAGGACGTGGACAACAGAACTATGTCCCACGAGGAAGAGAACGAGGAAGAAGAGGCGGTTACAACAATCGTCTGAATGTTGACAAAAGAAGTGTTCAATGCTATAACTGCCACAAATATGGCCACTATAGCAACGAGTGCAGAAGTAACGCATATGAGGTAAATGAAAATTCTAACTTTGCAGAGAAAGAGCAAGTTGAAGGAGAATCGTTGATGTTGATGGCACACAACTCAACCTATCAGAATCAAAACGTTTGGTTTCTTGATTCTGGAGCCAGCAATCATATGACTGGCAGGAAAGACTTGTTCACTGAACTTGATAAGAAAGTTCAAGGAGAAATCTCATTTGGTGATCTCTCTAAAATCTCTGTCCAAGGAAGAGGAGATGTCATGATCAAGCAGAAGAATGGAGATCATGCTTTCATCTCCAATGTTTATTATGTTCCAGACATGAAGACAAACATCCTAAGTCTCGGACAACTCTTGGAGAAAAGCTATCATATCAGCCTTCAAAATATGCAACTCACCATTACAGATGCTCGAGGAAAGATGATTACTCGGGTCCAGATGACGAAGAACAGGATGTTTCCTCTCGAAATTCATCATGATACGCCAAAGTGTTTGACAGCTATCATCGATGACAAAGACTGGTTGTGGCATCTCAGGTATGGACATCTCAATTTTGAAAGTTTAAAGCAACTGGGAAGTAAGAAGATGGTGAAAGGATTGCCAAACATCCATCACCCGAATGAGATGTGTGAAAGCTGTGTTCTTAGTAAACAACACAGAAATAGCTTCGGAAAGGAGGCAAATTGGAAAGCAACCATGCCGCTTGAGCTCGTTCACACAGATGTGTGTGGTCCATTGACGCCGGTATCAAATGGGCAAAACCAATACTTCCTTACCTTCATTGACGACTACAGCAGGAAGACTTGGGTCTATTTCTTAAAAAAGAAGTCTGAAGTATTTGGTTATTTCAAAGAGTTCAAAACTCTTGTGGAGAAGCAGAGTGGCTATTATATCAAAACACTAAGATCAGATCAAGGTGGAGAATACACTGCAGGTGCTTTCCAGGAATTCCTTAAGCAACAAGGAATCAGACATCAGTTTACACCAGCTTATACTCCTCAGTTAAACGGTGTTGCTGAAAGGAAGAATCGAACAATCCTTAACATGGTCAGAAGCATGTTAAAGGACAAAAACATGCCTAAAAGTTTTTGGGCCGAAGCAGTCTTGTGTGCAGTATATCTACAAAACAGATGTCCCACGAAGAGTCTTGATACAAAGACACCGCAAGAAGCATGGAGCACTCACAAGCCAAGTGTGAGCCACCTTAGAGTTTTTGGCTCCATTGCCTACATCAAGGTCCCAGAAGCAAGAAGAACCAAGCTTGAAGATAAAGGAGAGAAGTGTATCCTTGTTGGATACGGTGACAGAACTATGGGTTACCGGCTATACAACCCAGTCACCAAGAAAGTAATCTTCAGCAGGGATGTCATTTTTGAAGAAAATGAATCCTGGAATTGGGATCAAACCAAAGCTTCCAGAAGTGCAGAGTTGATACATGAAGAAGAGACGAGAGAAGTGGCTACAGAGCCACAAATACCCAGAGATCAGCAGACTCCTCAACGTGGTTCGCCTTCACCACAAAGGTATGATGCTCCATTATCAATTGAAAGTGATTTTCCAGATATGAGGCCTAGAGGAACACGTAGCTTAGAAGATCTGTATGAAAATACAGAACAAGTGGAAGAGGATATTACTCTGTATTGTCTGCTGATGACAAGTGATCCAGTTAGCTTTGAAGAGGCTAACCATGAAGAAAAATGGAGAAGCGCAATGGATGAAGAGATTCGATCCATTGAAAAGAACAAGACATGGGAGTTGACTAATCTTCCAAAAGGCCGAAAAACCATCGGAGTGAAATGGGTCTACAAGACCAAGAGAAATGCGAAAGGAGAAGTCCAGAGATACAAGGCAAGACTTGTAGCGAAAGGCTATAAACAGAAGGAAGGAGTTGATTACGGAGAAGTCTTTGCCCCGGTTGCCAGACTAGAGACTATCAGATTGCTAATATTATTGGCAGCCCAGAAAAGTTGGAAAATTTACCAACTTGACGTAAAGTCAGCATTTCTGAATGGCTTTCTTGAAGAAGAAATCTATGTGGAACAACCACCTGGATATGTGAAGAAAGGCAAAGAAGATAAAGTATGCAGACTGAAGAAAGCCCTCTATGGTTTGAAGCAAGCACCTCGTGCATGGAACAGGAGGATTGATGATTACTTCCAACAGAACAGATTTGAGAAATGTCCGTATGAGCATGCACTGTATATGAAGAATGAGACTGATGGAAGCTTGTTATATGCATGCTTATATGTTGATGACTTGATCTTCACCGGGAACAATCCAGCCATGTTTGAAGATTTCAAGAGAAGAATGGTGAAAGAATTTGAGATGACAGACATTGGTCTAATGGCTCATTTTCTCGGTATTGAAGTTGTGCAAAACGAAGAAGGTATTTTCATCTCCCAGAGTATTTATGCAAAAGAAATTCTGAAAAGATTTGGTATGGAAAAATGCAATCCTGTCACAACTCCAGTGGAAACAGGATTAGAATTAAGAAAGAATGAAAGAGGAGATGTTGATCCAACCTATTTCAAGAGCTTGGTTGGAAGCTTGAGATACTTGACATGTACCAGACCAGATATACTCTATGGAGTTGGACTAGTCAGCAGATACATGGAGACTCCTGATCAATCTCACCTGAATGCAGCAAAGAGAATTCTTCGGTACATAAAAGGTACTATTAATGATGGTATTTTATATACCAAATGTGAAGATTGCAGGTTGATTGGCTATTCAGATAGTGATTGGGGAAGAGATCTGGATGAACGTAAAAGCACGACAGGTTTTACGTTTTTTATGGGAGATACAGCGTTCACATGGTCATCCAAAAAGCAAGCCATTGTGACATTGTCATCATGTGAAGCTGAGTACGTTGCTGCCTGCTCAGCTGTTTGTCATGGTATATGGATTAGGAATGTGTTGCAGTACTTGGGATTTCCACAAGTTAATCCCACAGAAGTTTACATCGACAATCGATCAGCGATTGCGCTAGCAAAGAATCCAGTATTCCATGAAAGGAGCAAACATATTGATACGCGGTATCATTTCATCAGAGAGCATGTGAAGGAAAAAGAGGTGGAACTAGTTTCTTGCAGGACATATGATCAAGCTGCTGATATCTTCACCAAGCCGCTCAAACATGACGTGTTTTCAAGACTAAAGACAATGCTCGGTATGACGAAACACGGAGAGTCAAGTTTAAGGGGGGATGTTGAAAAATAAACTTGCCTCCAAGTCAGCCACCTTCTAGAAGAACCTCCTCCACTAGCAACCATTGATGACCTCCTCCACTTCCACCGAAAGTTACTCAATTATAGTTGCTTTGCATTCATTTTGTTTTCCACTTTCCACCTAAAGTGGTTTGCCACTACCACCGAAAGTGGTTTGTTTGTTTATCATTTTATTTCCCTATATAAAGGGATTCAGATTGTGATTGTAAGGTGTGGAGTGGTGTAAGAAATATTAGAGAGAAATAAAAGATTTGTGAAAGCTTCTCCTCCTTTCTTTTTCAGAGTTCGTTTTTTCTCTCAGAGGTGCACCACTAGTGACCTCAAGCCTTCCCATCCCACCAACACTTGGGACATCAAAACTCCTCTAGCTGAACCTGTAACAATTATGCCTTACAATTTATTCTTTTTTTTGCTATATTAAATTTCATCATGTCTTAGCACATGTGGTAGTATAATTCTCTTTCCACGCCAGTGGTGGGGGTTCGAATCTCATGTTACAAGTATGTGTGTAGTTTTTTTTTTTTTTTTTTTTTTTTTTTTTTTTTTTAATGTTGTGAGAGTAGATATTTGATTAATGTCATTCTTGCATGATTGCATGCTCTAATTAAGTTGATGTCCCTGATCTTATTTCCCTGCTTGCAGCATCTTAGTAATGAGAAATTATCTGAGGAAGTAAGATTTCGAACTCCGATGGGACGCGCCGGAGAGCCAAAGGAGGTGTCTTCCCTGGTAGCATTTTTGTGCATGCCTGCAGCCTCTTACATAACAGGGCAGACTATTTGTGTTGATGGAGGATATACAGTTAATGGGTTCTTCTTCCCAAGAACCTGATTCAATAATAATCTTGTAATCCTTTCAAAGTAGTAATAATAATAATCTTGTAATGCCTAGCATCATCAACTTTCATATTTATCAATAAAAATTATATCTACTTAATTATTATAACTTGTACTAACTAGTCATTGATTGTTTGGTCTGTTGTCTGTGTAGTCTAAATCTTCTGTAACATAAATCCAAAATTCCACCATCTAATATTGACTGACAGAGATTGATCACAAGTTTTCAATAAATACTGCTGCATGCATGTGGAGAACTAAAATCTTTCTGAAAATGTTTTAATGATGATAATTGAGATGTTTGAGTAAGAATTTTCTTCTGAATCCATGAGTTGAAAAACTTAATTAACGTGTGACGAGTGATGACCTCATATATCCATATATGTCACAAAAATTTGGATAATTATGTTTTGTGTCAATCTTATTAAAGATTTTTCATCGGTGATGATATACACGTCCATTGATTTAAATACCCTTTTAATATTTATTAAAATCTGGACGAGACATGTTGTTGCGGAGGAACGGGCAGAGAAGGGCACACAAATTTATGTATAACCACCAGCCAAATGTTACTTCTAAGAAAAGGAAATCAAGTCCTGCAGCAGGTTTCAAGTGTGGCCGTGTGGGAATGGATTATCAAATCTGATAATTAATATACAAGAGATTATAAATAAGAAAAAATATTTGAAATTTCGCATAGGATAATGGGTAGTGTTAACCTGAGCTCTTAGAACACATGTTAACAACCACTTTATTTCTATAAAGATAAATAAAAATATAGAGGGCTGCTACGTACCACCGGGGTTGCGGCACCTTTGCGGCACCGTAGTGGAAAAACAAGTGAAAACACTTGGGACCCGAGTAATTAATACGTGGACCCACGTGTTTTTTCTCTTGTTTTCCACTACGAGGCCGCAAAGGTGCCGCGACCCCGGTGGTACAAAGTGTTTCTCAAAAATATATATCAACAATTGCACTTATTGCATTGTTACGATAAATACAAAAAAGAAGTACAAAATTAATACAAAATTAATCAAGTCAATCTGTTAAATTTTACGATTGATTAACATTGATTAACATTGGTATTTAAAATGCAGAACTATAAATGAGAATATGTGGTATAAGGATGATTCTGAAGTAAAAGTCAAAATTTTGCCACGTTGTCAAAAGCAAATGTGGGCAACTAGCGGGCAGCCTTGTTTAGCATTTTCCTTCTTTTATAGGTGCAGGACCGATTCCACAACTTCCTATAGTATGATTTACAACATTATGTAATTATTGTCCAATATTATCTAGTACAAAAACACATATCGAAATTCCGTATCTATAATTTACATGTATATATATATTTGACAATATCATGTATATATTGACTACAAGCTGCGTGAGTGAAAATCATGAATATGAGCCTCGTATAAGATATAAGAGACGTACGGTTTATATATATAGTACCTTGTATGTGGGTCATTAAATTTAAAAGATACTTTGACAAGCGTATATAGCCAAGTCAAAGCATTTAAATTCAATGGCTTACATACAAGGAATTGATATATTTTATATCAGTTCTAACTGACAATCGAAAAACTATATATATATATTGTAAATAAATAAAACAATAAATAATAAAAGAGTGAGAGAGAGACAAGAGAGAGAGCATATTCTTTTTGTATTGATTTTCTGGACATTTTACAAAGAGATAGATCTCTTGTTTACTGTGGCTTTAGTAAAGCCACTTGCAATAAGTAGAGAAGAGGTGGTCAAATAAGCATGGTTGAGGATGAAGCAAAACAAGTGGCATTCTGGATCCTTTGTTTTTCTGGGCGTTGCCCTCCTATGTACCAAAAAAAACAAGTGGCATTGATGAGGTACACATGTGTCATCAAGTGGGCAAGTGGTGAAAAGCCACTTGTGTTATAACAACAAATAGATGGGAAACTATCATTTTTTCCCCCTGAGGTTTAACATATTAGATAAACAGGTCCTTCTAGTTTCAACAATAGTCGATTTCCCCTCTGAAACCAAAAATAATAGTGCATTTGCCCTTTCTGTTACCTTTTTGTTTGAAAATAGCTTTGACCATTAAAAATTAAGGGTATTTTCATATACTCATAAGCGAGGGCACATTTTGTAATTAATGTTAAAGGTTAAAAATGTAAAATACAAATTGATATAAAAAATAAATGGGTAGATGAGTGGGATACAACTCACCTATACAAAGTCACCAGATTCCATTAAAGAAAAACCAGGGGCGTGGTTCCTAATGCCATTCTTTACTTTGCCTTCTTTTTTTTTTTTGTACTAGTGGTGGTTGATTGTTATAAGTTGTTAGGGAACTCGCAATTACTGATTGTTTTGGAAGAAAGTTTTGCAATATTTGCTGCTGTTGTTGTGGTGGTGGTGGTGGAACAAGTCGAACGTTTTTCAGGAATTAGAGTTTTGCCCTGTTTCCCCTGAACCCCAGAACAACTTCGTCGTAGGCTCTGGTGGCGGCCTCCGCCGTGTCGAATGTGCCCAGCCAGACTCTCGCCGCTTTGTGAGGGTCGTGAATCTCTGTTGCCCACTCTCCCCACGGCCTCTACCTCACCCCTCTGTATCTTCTCCGCCGTTCTCCGGTTTCTTCGTATGAAGCAGAGCTTTCTATTTGGACGGTGGTGGCAGTGGTCGATTGTGCTGAGATGGTTGTGGGTTCTTCTGTTACTTCAAACGAAAAGAGATAGTTTAGCATTTCTGAAATTTGTTAGCTTAAATTCAAGTGAATGAGATTTTGAAATAATTCAAAGGTGATTAATGAAATGACTTAATTAAACTTCTAATAAATCAACATGAGAAAAAAATTAAGTCTCATACATGCAATTAATAAATAAGTTTATAAAAATATAATTGTTGAAAAAAAAAAAAGGAATTTTCTAGAATACTTTAATTATTAAAAATTAAACTAAAAAGAAAAGGATAAAAATGAAAGAAAACAATGGAGTTCATAAAATTACCGAGAACATATATATATATATAGAGAGAGAGAGAGAGAGAGAGAGAGAGAGAGAGAGAGAGAGAGAAAATTACACCCGTGGCCACCACTTTTAGGCAAAAATACCATTTTAGTAACCACTTTTACCCAATGCACCAGAATGGCACTTTTGGCAGACATGGCCACTTTTGGCAGACATGTCGCTAACGATGGCCATTCCGTCCATTTTTTAACGGAATTGCTGATGTATTCCGTTAATTTTCACTATTTGTACATGAAAAGCCATTTTTGCCTTTACCATTTAATAAAAGCCAAATTTTGTGAATCAATAACACCATTAACAACACCAAACCAATAATCAAAATCAAACCCAGAATATCATCATCAACAACACCATCCAGATTCAACACCACTAATCTTGATTTGGATCAATCAATCCCATCAACCTATCTATCCACCCTCTCTGCCACAAACCTGAACCCCACCACTACCACCATCAACTAATTCAAAACCCAGTAAGAAAAAAAAAAATAAATAATAAAAAACTTACCCCAAAATCCTATCTTCAAACCGAAATGAAGATCCAAATCGAAATACAAGAAAATCCAAATCCAAATCCTAATCCAAACCGAAATCCCTTCTCTTCTCTCTCTCTAACACCCACACAAACCTAAGAAAATTGATCCAATAAGCCAAAAAAACCCTAACTCCCAATTCCTATCTTCAAATCAAAACCAAAACCGAAATCCAAATCCAAATCAAAATACAAATCGAGCCCAAACTCAAGAAAATCAAAACTAAGCTCCGTCCCTTGTTCACGAAATCGCGAAATAACAGGGGAGGCGAACAAACTATGCTTTTTGGATTCAAGAACATGAAGAGAATTCTTGCATCTGTATGTCTCCTGGATTTCATATACATGCCCAAATGAGAGACGCCCAAGAACTAATGCATCATCGTATAAAAGACCCATCTTTACAATAACACAATGGAATTGATTTCCTAGATTGAACTTATGAGGAACATCATATGCATCTAAAAGGCTTGCAAAAGTAATTTTAGATGTTCTTTCAAATAAAAAAAGTAATTTCAGATGTATATAATCCTTCAGCAATCAGTCAATTACTCTTGATACAGAATAATTGCTTTCTCTATATTGTTTGGACTTTGGAGCATATCCAGCAAAGAGCAGATAATTGCTTGATAAGATTTTGTTTTTATATATATATATATATATATAAAAACAATAAGATTAATATTTTTAAGATGGCTTTTGTTAAATGGTAAGGGCAAAAATGGTTTTTCATGTATAAATAGTGAAAATTAATGGAATACATCAGCAATACATCAGCAATTCCGTTAAAAAATGGACGGAATGGCCACCGTTAGTGACATGTCTGCTAAAAGTGGCAATTCTGGTGCATTAGGTATAAATAGTTACTAAACTGGTATTTTTGCCTAAAAGTGGTGGCCACCAGTGCAATTTACTCATATATATATATATATATAGATTGTTAAATCTTAGGAGACAATCTGTTGCCTGATTTAAACAAGGTTTTAATGATGAAAACTATTGGGGATAATTCCTATAAACCAATGAACACGGAATTGCCGTACCTAATATACGCTCATAACTCATAGCAAATAATAACGTCAATAAGCAGAAAAATAAATGAGAGAGAATAAAACAATCACAACACAAGATATACGTGGAAAACCCAAATTGGGTAAAAAGCCACGGGCCGTCAGGACGACAGAGAAAGTTCCACTATATGATAAATTGTTACAACCATATACTTCAGGATTCTCTCTCACACCAAACCCCAAACTCCACTCCCAAGGTCTCCCATAAATATCACCCACGGATCTCTAACTAGATCCACCGATATTCCCTTAGATCCCTCCTCAGATATTCCCTTGGGTCTCCCCGGATCTCACCACACTCTCTCTGATGTTACATGATGTTCTTTTTCTCCATAGCCTTAAATCTAATAACATAAATATTATGACTATTTATACTTGTTACATGGAGTTTAAGATAAAAAGAAATTCTACTCTTAAACGTACAAGACTTACTTGTTCCACATAAATACCATTTCCTTTTATGACAAGTCTTCTTGTACAGAGTAAATTTTTTTCCTTCAAGCACAAGAACTTCCAGAAACAAACTACTTCCTTTTCTGCTGAAGATTTCCCGTTTCACGTATGCTTATGATTGACTATGATTCGGGTCACGGTTGTACACCCGCTTCCTAAACCATTACTAGTTACCTTAAATTACATCACTCAGAAAATCGCGATCCATACGTTGAAACAAACCACTCCTTCAGTTCTTCATGATCTTCAACCTCCCTCAAACTACACCATTTCAATCTTCCAAACGTATCCCACGTCTCCAGGAAGCTCCACATCAGTTGAGTCTTGTTTGGTTCGCTTAGGAATACAAGTCAAAATCTATCAAAAACAACTATTTCCCTATAATTGTTATTATTATTATTTTTATTTGTTGAGTAATTTTGAAGAAAGGAATTGAATAAGAAATGAATTATTGAAGAAGAAAATGGATGGTGAGTCATGATCAGTGGTGGTGTGTTGATATATAAGGTTTAAAACGTATTTTCCTTGGGGTGATTCAAAGGCAAAAATGTATTTCCACGGTGTTCAACACCTTTCAAGGGCAATATCATCTTTAAACTCACTGAAAGTTGTCAGAGCTACCTTTTTCAACCGAAAAGGTAACAAAAGGGATAAATGCACTATTATTTTGAGTTTCTGGGGGGGGGGGTGGTGACGGGCTATTATTGAAACTAGAGGGACATGTTTATCTAATATGTTAAACCTCAAGGGGGAAAATGATAGTTTCCCTAAATATATATATTGCTCAATTTCTGGTTCAATTCTTCAACTGCTGTTTCTTCCCCATTTTCCATTTATATATTTACCTTCTAAAACTACTTGTAGTAATATATTTAATATACTAGAGAGAGAGAAAGTATGGCTGAAACAGATAACAATGGCGGGATCAACAGATGGAGCCTTGAGGGCATGACTGCTCTAGTCACTGGTGGAACCAAAGGACTTGGGTTGCACTACTCTCCTTTCTTTACTTTTTCTTTTTCTTTTTTTCGCCTTGTTTTTGTTAAATGTTAACTAACTATGATTCTATGAATATATATATATATATATTGTTGCTATCACGGGCAGGCTATTGTGGAAAAATTGACAGAGCTAGGCACGATTGTGCATACGTGTTCTAGGATCGAAGCAGAGCTTAATAAATGCATCCATGAATGGGAAATCAAAGGTTTCAAAGTCTCTGCCTCTCTGGCTCAGTTTGTGATGTGTCTTCTCAAGCCGAACGAGAGAAGCTGATGAATACAGTCTCATCTGTGTTCAATGGCAAGCTGAACATCCTTGTATGTAATTATATATGCAGTGTTATTATTAGTTGTTTGGAAGTGTTTTTCATCTATGAGGAATGGAGGCCAATTTGAAAAACTATTAAACTTTTAATAGTAAACATAAATAACAGAAAAAATGGGGTAAATTTAAATAAGCTTAAAAAATTTTGTGGGTCGTGCGTCATGGCTCCATCAGGCCCTAAAGTGGCTCGGCCGCTACGGATCCCGCACCTAAAACCTGTTGTAAGGTTGCTTACAATTACTTATTATATTATTATTATAATTGAACTTTGTGACCCCATCCCAAGATAAACAATGTTGGGAGTTGGGACTAATGTGGTAAAGGCCACAGAGGAGTACAATGAGGAAGATTTCTCTTTTCTAATGGCAACCAATTTTGAGTCAGCTTACCACCTGTCCCAACTGGCTTATCCTCTTCTCAAAGCTTCAAAGGCTGGAAGCATTGTTTTCATGTCTTCAGTCTGTGGTGTTGTTTCAGTAACTGGTGGATCCATTTATGGAGCAACAAAAGGTATAAATATAATTTACTGTAATACAAGCATGTGTGTGTGTATATATATATATATATAGGATCATTCTCACATTCTCTGGTCGGGTTGGTCCTGAAAAAAAAAAAAAAAAAAAAAATTATGGACCGAAGTTACATAATGTTATGAAACCGGTTACAAAATTGATGCTTAGTTACATAACGTTGTGGAACTAGTTTTTCAGGATCGATCTAACTAGAGAATGATTATTTATCTGGATTTGATTAATTAATACTGTTAGATGAAATTTTGAATGTTGTGATATTATTAATTGGTTTTTTGTTCTGCAGGAGCAATGAACCAGCTTGCCAAGAATTTGGCATGTGAGTGGGCTAAAGAAAACATAAGGACTAATTCTGTGGCACCTTGGTTCATCAGAACTCCCCTAACTGAACCTGTAAAAACTCTTCTCGAGTCTCGACTAATCAATTTTAGTATATATTGTTAGAGATACAATTCAATCCACTCAAGCTCATCTCTCCAGCTCAAACATCTCTGACTCAGTTAGTCACCACACACAGGCGATGCCAAGACTGAGTTGTGCTACAATGCTAGCATATCCAACTAAAGGAAACTTTGGATAACAATTCTCACCAACTGATCATGTTGATCAGATCATGATCATCATGATTGATCAACTAAAGTTGGGTCCTACAAGTTGGCGGGAAGTTCAATTCTCAGCAAAACAGAATTGCCAGATGGCAAGTTAATTGGTTGTCCGCATTTTCAGGAATTTAGTTAGAAATCTGTTAGAGTCACACGATCTGTGCTTGTGTATAAATCAGTCTCTGACTGCTACATTTTGTAACTAACAAAAGACAATCAAAATACAAAAAGAAAATATTCTTTGTATCTCGCCATTAACAGAGCTTAAAAGCTTTAGTTTTCTTTTCTTCTTTTCTTTAGTATCTGTTCTTATCTTTTCCGCAAATCTCAATATGGTATCAGAGCTTTCTAAGGACTAATCGTCCATGGATCCAATCACAAGCTCACTTACGAATCACAAAGGAGAGAGTCAGGACCTGACATCATCTTCAACAATGACTGGAGATTTTTCTTCACTTGCCAAAGCCTTGAACTTCAATCTGCAAGTTAAACTCGACAATGACAACTACATATCCTGGAAAGCACAGGTATTACCTATAGTCAAAGCTTTTGAGTTAGAAGATTTCATTTCTGGTTTGAAATCAATTCCACCGAAACTTATAGAAACAAGTTCTAGCGATGGATCTGTTAAGCAATTGATTGTGAATGAAGAATACACAAAATGGAACAAATCTGATCAGCTACTCTTAAGCTGGTTGTTTTCTTCAATCAATCAAACTGTAATTGGTCAAGTTATAGATTGTACTAGTTCTTTCAAAGTATGGTCTGTTCTAGAAAAATTGTTCTCACAACAGTCTATGGCAAAGGTTCTTCAGCTAAAGTATCAATTGCAAAATGTCAAAAAAGGATCCAGTTCAGTCAGTGACTTTGTTCTTAAGGTCAAAACAATCAGTGAAAGTTTGAGAGCTATAGGACAGAAGGTTAGTGAATTTGATCAGATTCTGAGTATCTTGAATGGCGTAGGGCGTGAATATGATGCAATAGCAGGAGTCATTCAATCTCAGCGAACATCTATGAGCTTACAAGAGGCCAGCTATTTGTTGATGATTCATGAACAGAGAATGGCTCAGCTGGATTCAGTTGGTCAAATAGATGTTCCTCAAGCTAGTGCTAATTTTACTTCTTCTGGAAATCAATATGATAAAATAAATCAAAGAGGAGGCTATAACAATTACAATGGAGGCAGAAATAATGGAAACAGGTCTAGAGGTAGAGGTAGAAACAATGGAAGATGGAACAATAATAATAACAGGCCTACAAGCCAGCTGTGTGGGAAAATTGGACATGTTTCACTCAACTGTTTTCATCGTTTTGATCGACAATTTCAAGGCCATAATCAAGCTAACACTCATCAGAACTCACAACCTTACAGCAATCAGTCTTACAGCAATCAGAATTATCAGAATTCTGGACAGAATCCTCCAATGTTGGCCAACTCTCCTCATCAGGCTAACTTCCATCAATCAACAGCATACTATGCCACGCCTGAAACTATCTGTGATTCAGCTTGGTATGCTGATAGTGGAGCTACCAATCATGTAACATCAGACTTAGCCAATCTCTCGGTACATTCAGAATACCAGGGTCCTGATCGCTTGGCTGTAGGAAATGGACAGCAGTTACAAATAACACATACTGGTAAGACAATTCTACCTGTCACTGGTCTATCTCCTAAAATGCTACATTTGAATCATATTCTTTGTGTGCCTAAGATAGCCAAGAATCTGTTAAGTATCTCTAGAATAACTAAAGATAACAATGTCTATGCTGAATTTACTTGTGATTCTTGCTTAATCAAGGACAAGATTACCAAGGATATTTTGCTTCAAGGCAAGCTTGAGAATGGACTCTACAAGCTATACTTGGAAGGAACACATAAAAGGACAGATGATGATCACTCTCTGAAGGCAAATTCTCGTTTTGCTTTTTCAATTTCAAAGAATAATACAGGCAGCCTACCTTGTATATACAATGTAAATACTGGCGCCAATTGTAATCAATCTTTCTTAAATGAAAACATGTGGCACTTGAAACTTGGGCATCCATCTCCTCTTGTGTTAAGGAAAGTTATGAATAGCTTGAATCTTAAATACAATGATTCTCACTTAAGCTTTTGTGATGCCTGTAAGCTTGGAAAACTTCATCAGCTTCCATTCCAGCACTCCTCTTACAAAGCAAGCGGTCCTCTTGACTTGGTCTTCACAGATGTTTGGGGTCCCTCTCCCTTAACATCTCTAGAGGGTCATAGATACTATGTCATATTTGTGGACTCCTACTCAAGATATAGTTGGCTGTTTCCCATGAAACTGAAATCAGAGGTCTCTACTATATTCTTTCAGTTCAAGAAACATGTTGAACTTCAGTTTAGCAGGAAGCTGAAATGCCTACAAGCAGACCTTGAAGGTGAATACAAACCTTTGGTTCCATTCTTAAGGAATAATGGTATTCATTTCAGAACATTATGTGCATACACACACCAACAGAATGGTGTACCCGAGAGGAAGCATCGACATATTGTGGAAACAGGCCTTACTTTACTGGCCAAGGCAAATATGCCACTGATTTTCTGGGTGGAGGCTTTTCAGGTTGCAGCTCTCCTTGTTAACAACCTACCTACGCCAATTCTCAAGCTGAAATCCCCTTATGAAGTTTTGTACCACAGACAGCCTAACTACAACTTTTTTAAGGTGTTTGGATATTCAGCCTTTCCATATCTTAGACCCTACACAAATCAGAAATTTAATTTCCACTCATCCAAATGTGTTTTCATAGGATATAGCCTTCACCAAAAGGGATACAAATGCCTTCATCTATCCGGGAGAATTTACATTTCAAGAAATGTTGTTTTCAATGAGTTTGAGTTTCCTTACCAAGTTCTTTTTCCTCCTACAACACCCTCACACTCATCTCCTGTTGCTATTCCTACATCAATATTGTCAGCTGCTTCTCCTACTACAAAGAAACCAGTTGACACTCTCTTGTCAATGCAGCCAACGCAGCATAATTGCAGTCCTGTTACTGCTGCTTCAACTTCAGGATGTGACAATGTTGTTGATACTTCCTCTGCTGCTGTTCCACTTAGTGACATTCCAGAAATACCTTTTTGTATTGATTTATCTTCCACTCATGCACCTTCTGAGCCACAAGTTCAGCCTTCCCATCCAATGATGACAAGGTTACGATCTGGTGCCATCAAGCCTCGTACCTATCCTTTGGCCTGTCAGGCTGCTAAAATTCCTCTTGCTCCTGCAGATCCTACCTCTGTTAAGGATGCTCTCACTACATCTCATTGGCGAATTGCTATGAATGAAGAGTTCTCAGCTCTGTTGAAGAATAAAACATGGTTTTTGGTCCCTCATTCTTCAGCTATGAACTTGGTAGGATGCAAGTGGGTCTATAGAACAAAGTATAAACCTGATGGGTCTGTGTTGAAGCATAAGGCTCGCCTTGTTGCAAAAGGCTTCCATCAAACTCCGGGAGTTGATTTTCATGATACCTTCAGCCCGGTCATCAAAGCCTCTACCATTCGTGTCATTTTTAGCTTGGCAGTCACCTATGGATGGGATATCCAGCAGGTTGATGTCAACAATGCCTTCCTCAATGGTGATCTTGTGGAGGATGTTTACATGGTTCAGCCGCTTGGTTTTGTCCATCCTCAATTTCCTCACCATGTTTGCAAATTAACCAAGGCTCTTTATGGTTTAAAACAGGTGCCAAGGGCCTGGTCCAACAAACTTCGTGATGCTCTTCTCAGCTGGAATTTTGTGTCTTCTCAGTCTGATGTCTCATTGTTTATCAAGAGGTAAGGTTCTAAGATAGTGTTTCTTCTGGTGTATGTTGATGATATATTGCTCACAGGCAATGATCCATCTCTGATTCATCAAACCATTAACACTCTTCATGCCTCATTTGCTCTGAAATCACTTGGTTCTGTGAGTTACTTCTTGGGGTTTAAAGCTTTCAGAAATTCTGAAGGTCTTTTTCTGACCCAAACGAAGTATGTATTGGACCTACTTGAGAAGACAAATATGTCTAACTGCAGCTCCTGCTCAACGCCTCTATCTCCAGGCGTCAAACTTACCAAGGTTGGGCAACCATTTTCTGATGCTTCAAAGTATAGAAGCACAATTGGTGCCCTCCAATACTTGACTTATACCAGGCCTGATATATCATTTAGTGTTAATCGTCTCAGTCAATTTCTTGCTTCTCCAACAGCAGATCACTGGAAGGCTTGTAAGCATCTTCTTCGTTATCTCAAAGGCTCGGCTGGTTTGGGATTACATTTCAAGCCATCAACTTCACTGTCTATAGAGGTGTTTTCTGATGCAGACTGGGCTTCTTGCCTTGATGACCGACGATCCACCAGTGGTTGCTGTGTCTACTTGGGTGGTAATTTGATTGCCTGGAGTTCCAAGAAGCAAAATGTTGTTGCTCGCTCCAGCTGTGAGGCTGAGTATCGAGCACTTTCTCAGGCTGCAGCTGAGGTTCTCTGGTTGACCTCTTTGTTCACTGAACTTGGTGTTAAGCTGCCATGTTGTCCTGTTTTATGGTGTGACAATCAAGGAGCTGGTGCTCTTGCTCAAAACCCCGTCTTCCATGCTCGAACCAAGCACATCGAAATCGATGTTCATTTCGTTCGTGAGAAGATAGCCTCTGGTCTACTCAAAGTTCAGTATGTTCTAACTGAGCATCAGTGTGCTGACATCTTGACAAAAGCTCTCCCTTTCTCTCGTTTTGACTATCTTCGGTCCAAGCTGAACTTGGTGCTCTCACCTACGTTCGGCTTGTAGGGGAATGTTAGAGATACAATTCAATCCACTCAAGCTCATCTCTCCAGCTCAAACATCTCTGACTCAGTTAGTCACCACACACAGGCGATGCCAAGACTGAGTTGTGCTACAATGCTAGCATATCCAACTAAAGGAAACTTTGGATAACAATTCTCACCAACTGATCATGTTGATCAGATCATGATCATCATGATTGATCAACTAAAGTTGGGTCCTACAAGTTGGCGGGAAGTTCAATTCTCAGCAAAACAGAATTGCCAGATGGCAAGTTAATTGGCTGTCCGCATTTTCAGGAATTTAGTTAGAAATCTGTTAGAGTCACATGATCTATGCTTGTGTATAAATCAGTCTCTGACTGCTACATTTTGTAACTAACAAAAGACAATCAAAATACAAAAAGAAAATATTCTCTGTATCTCGCCATTAACAGAGCTTAAAAGCTTTAGTTTTCTTTTCTTCTTTTCTTTAGTATCTGTTCTTATCTTTTCCACAAATCTCAATATATATAAGTACTCGAGCTTAAGATAATTAATGAATGGATTTGAAATTAATTTGAAATCGTCGGACATTATGCAATTGTTAGGAACCTGTAACTCGAGATTATTTTAATTGCGTTAATCCTTTTAATAATATGTGATTGCAGATTCTGAGTGATAGGAAATTCTACAAGGAAGTAATTTCTCGAACTAATGGGACACACAGGAGAGACCAAGGAGGTGTCTTCCCTGGTAGCATTTCTGTGCATGCCCGCGGCCTCTTACATAACTGGGCAGATTATTTGTGTTAACGGAGGATTTACAATTAATGGGTTTTCCTTTCCCGGAACCTGATTCTAAAGCAATTGATCGAGAATAATCATATGTAATAGGATCCACATTTGTTTAAGTACGCCTTTTTTTTTTTTTCTTGACGATATCTATTAATTCGGGACAGGTATTTTTTTTTAAGTTTTCGCCATTGGTAGGATTTGAGTCATTGACTTGGGAGTCATTTGCCCAAACTCCAAGTTCGTCCATTTACTAACTGAGCTACACCCCTATTGGCTTTAAGGATGCTTTTATTGGCACCATTTATTACTTCATAACTATTTTATAAAGTGGATCGGTAAAATAAAGAGAATCAGCTTAATACTTTATTATAATTATAATTAGTCTTTCTATTATCAGTTTGAACTGATAAAAGATATATCAGTTCCTTGCATATGGACCAATGGATTTAAAAGATGCTTTGACAAGTGCATACAGCCAAGTCAAAGTATTTATCTTTTGTCGGTTCGAACTGATAATAGTAAAACTGTAATCATAATTATGTCGTTGATGAAAATATATATTATATAATGTATGTGTTAATTTTTGGCTTGACAGACTTTAAACCATTAGCCCAATGCGTCACTAGGCCCACAGGACTATAAAATATGTCCAAGTCTGCCCTCTCTACCTGGTTTAGGCTAGGCCTAGGTCCCCAAAATGGTGGGTCGAGTTAGGCAGGATTGCACGAAAACGGCCCGCTATGTGTATAGGCCAGCTGGACCCTTTTGAGACCTCCATCAACAAATTCATGCTATAAATATACATTTACCCATCTTTTAAATTTAGTGATAACCTTCACAAATATGATCATTTACATCATTAATAGTGAAAAACCAAATAAAATCATATTTTCAAATGAAGTTTTCTAAATTATCTGTTTACCTAATATGGGTCTAAAAGAAGAACGATCATCGCTTGTATTTGCTAACTTTTACAGTCGTGCTTTTACATTTAGAGCTCGTTTGGCACACCGTATTGGATTGTATTAGACTGTATTGAATTGTATTGCATTGTATTGCACTGTATTATCATTAATACAAACCTGTGTTTAGTGATGCACTGTATTATATCGTATTAAGTTATTCCTATGACTTTATTGAAATTTTTTTATATTAAAAAATATAATATTTTCTTAAAAAATAGTTAATAATTAATTTTAAATATTCTTACCATGAATAAATCAATAAATATTTTTATATAAAAAATCAATAAATATTTAGTTTAATTGAATTTTTTTTAATAAATAATATTTTTATATATAAAATAAATATTTCCTATATAATTTTGAAATTATGAAAAAATATTAACAACATAACACATATTTCTACAATATTCCATATTGTTGAAATAACAAAGAGAAAAAAAAGAGTGTTTTTTTCTAATGCAATACAATCTAATACCACCAAAATAATGCATTTTACTTACCTAATACAATATAATGCGGCAAAACAAACGAGACCTTAGAGATAACTTTCCACAAATTTGATTGTTTACGATGTTAATACTAAAAAAATAAATAAATAAAAAAATCATGAATTTCTCTAAATATTGTAATGTGGGTCCAAGAGGAGTACGATGTGCCATGATATAAATCCAAAATTCTTGGTTTTTTCTTTTTTTTTGAAGTACTTCCTGTCTTCACTTTAACAAGCATGTGTATATGTATCCACTAATTTTTGTGGTTGAGCTAGGTCTTCCACCATCGACCAGTGGTTGACAGAGATTGAAAACAACCAGAGATACATTGAAAACTGTTGTAAATAATAGAGATAACAAATAAGTAAAATAAAAGATCAGATGAGAGAGAGATGAGAGAAACACTAGAGAGAGAACATATTGCTTTGTATTGGATTAGGATTTTAATAGACAATTTTTGGGTGCAAGGATTTTATAGATTTGCAAGATTATTAGGATTATTAGGATTGTTAGGATTATACTTTTAGGATTATTAGGATTATATTGACTAAACTTTTAGGATTCTGAAAGAGTCTTTAGACTTTATTTATAGACTATTAGGATTATCTAGATTTTATTCTAGACTTTTTGGACTCTTAAAAATATAGACTTTCAAGAGTCAATTGTAGTATTCAATTTTCTCTCCAAGTTCCAGTGCTCTATAATCTTGTTAAGGGTACTCATTGAACAACAAAAATTGAATGAGAAACACGTATAAGCTATGAAGAGAAGTAATAAAATTTTGAAATACCACCAACCAACACATAACCTTCAGTTGATTCATATGGTGCAGAAAATGTCACCATATGAAATAAATATAATAATCAACAACCCGTCCCCCACTACCTCACCAGAAATGACATGAAATTGGGAAATAAAATAGCTTGAACACTGAAATATTTCCGTTTGGCTTGTTGGACTTCATTAATTTATATGTTATCAAACTCCAATATTCACTGCTCTTTAATCTTTTTTTTTTCTCTAGTGGTGTGTACAATGTACATCCACCATTCATGTTAGTGATAGATGATTCAAGTCCGGTGAGATAAGTTGATATACAGACTATGTATGCATTGGTAAAATTTGAGGGGTCGGGGCATGACAAGAATTTTTTTAATATACATGTAAATAACAAAAAAAATTGATATATAAGATTTAATTATACATATTTAAAAGAAAAGAAAAAACTTCAAACGGTCAACTAGTGCTTGCTCTTGACAGGTTTCGGCATACCCTTCCGTTATCGGATTTAAAAAAAAAAAAAAAAAAAAAAAAAACATGTATCTAAATTTTATAGAAGCATGGTTTTATGCGAGACTCATATCTTTTTAACTCCATCAGGCAATAAATCAATAGAAATTGTGACCAGCTTTTTTTTTTTTTTTTATCAAATGTATATATATATAAATATAAATCAACTCCCTTTTTATCTTTACTTTTTGCTAAATACATCTTTTATAGATGTTGATAAAGCATTTGATCAATTTTTACTAATGGTCCTAAAGATTTTACATACCGGTTGTGGTGTTGGGATCGTGGAAATCTAGCATAAAACTATCTTTGATTCATAGAGACATTTTATCAGTCATTTGGTATTCGACTTTCAAGTGTATTTTTATGTTGTCTTTTGCATGTTTGGCCACCACATTTATTATATACCAATACACCTACCAAATATCTGAAATAAAATAAAAAGTCTGGAAAGTATTAAGAGAGAGGACAAGACAATTTTGGGTTAAAGCTATTTATAAATATCACTAAAAAGTCTAGAAAATCTATTTTGTCATGAAATCCTAAAAATCTTAATCTTAATCCAATACCAGCAGACAATTTGCTGCCTCTTGAAAATCTAGATCCAATACCACAAGACAATATGAACTTTAAAAAAAATCTTAAAAGTCTAGATCCAATACCACAACACAATATGGATTTTTTTTTTAAAATCTTAAAAGTTTTGATCGAATATCACCGGACTTATCTAACTTGTTAAAAAGTCTCAATCCAATACCACTAGACTTTTACTTCCCCAAATTGTCTAATAAAATCTTGAACCAATACACCCCCCTAAGTGAGAGCATCAGTTTAACAATCTTTACAAATGAGAATTATAAGTCTTATTTATAGACTTTTACAAAAGATTAAACAAAGATATTATGAGATATTATAGGAGATATTTAGGAAGATATTATATGAGATATTTAGAGAGAGATTATATTTAGAGAGATATTATATGAGATATTTAGGGAGATATTTAAGGAGATATTATGAGGAGATATTTAGGGAGGTAATATCTAGTGGGGAGAATGTAGTTAGGCGGTGGAAATCCACCTTTTTACAACAAAAAAGTTTTTTTTCAATAATATTGAATTCTTACGGTGCATGAGCCTATATTTCCCAAAAAAAAAAAAAAAAAAACCTTTGATTAATCATGTTGTACGTCACTCTTAAAGATTTTACGTCACTAATGACATGTACTTTAATCAATTTATATACCTCCCAAAACTCCCGAAAGTTATAAAAAAAAATAATAAAAAATAAAAAAATTGTGTGTGAGAGAGAGAGAGAGAGAGAATGGCTCAGGCAAGCAATGGTAGTGGGATCAGCAGATGGAGTCTTCAGGGCATGACTGCTCTAGTCACTGGTGGATCCAGGGGAATCGGGTGTGCTCTTTCTTTCTTAATTTTATGTCTTGTTCGTGTTCTTGTCGAAAATATTCGTTTTGTTCTCAGGAATGCGAATCAAGTAGCTCATGCTCTAGCTAAGTTTAAGTTTATCTTTTACGAACGAGTTAGCTTGAATCGAAGAAGTCCCTCCATGTATTTGATAAATTTGTTTTGGATGACATATCCAGGAAAAGTTTCTAATGTTTTCTTGCTTTTTTATATAGCCTGTGTAGTGATAAATTTAATAATTATCATCGGGTGCTGGCAGGGCCAGCTCTGAAATTTTCGGGGCCCGAGATAAACTATAGAAAATAATGTCCTCGATATTCTATGTATGCTTATATGATTATAATTTTTTTCTCTAGTAAATACTGGTAAAAATCAATATAATAACTCAAACTCAAAACTAGATAACACAATAAAATAGCAAATAAAAAGTTACCAAAATAAAACTTTTATAATTGCATCAAAGAATATATCATTTAAACATTACTTGTCTCACATTTTTAGCAGTAAAAATACTAATCAAGCTTACATTAAAAATAAAATAAAAAGTATTCAAAAAAGAAGAAAAAAAAAAGAAGTGTATGGATTTGATTACTTTCGAAACAAATTCTAAATTTTCGTATCAAGAAAGTTTTGAGTTTTTTATTTATTATTATTTTAGAGATATGCAAGAGGATTATTTATAACAAACACAAGTGTTGCTAGAATTCAACTCACCGCCACTCTTGATCCAATGTTGTTGTAAGAATGATAAATGAGTTTCCATATGTGGGTCTTTTTTATATAAAAAAAAAAATGTGTATGTTAGACCATTTTAAAAGTCATTTATGGGTTGGTTTTCCATTGGTAGGCCTTTTTACAAAAAAAAATTATATGTATTGTCAGTCATTTTTATAGTCATTTATGAATTTATTTTGTTTAAAATCTTATATATGGACTATATTTTAAAATCAATTGTTTTTTTAACTACAATTTGGGGGCCCTTTACAATCAGAAGCCCTAGGCGGTTGCCATACTAGACTCCCCCTAGGGCCGGGCCTAGGTGCTGGATTTCTGTACATTTTTCTTTTAATTCGGGATCGACTATATAATTTGATATATCATGCTATTATATATCTCAGGCATGCTGTTGTGGAGGAATTGGCAGAGTTGGGAGCCACAGTGCATATGTGTACCATAGATGAAGCAGAGCTCAATAAATGCATACAAGAATGGGAAATGAAAGGTTTCAAAATCTCTGGTTCAATCTGTGATGTGTCATCTCGAGCTGAACGAGAGAAGCTAATGGACCAAGTCTCCAATTTGTTCAATGGAAAGCTTAACATCCTTGTATGTACATATCAATCATATTTTATATGCAATGATTACTCAAAATTATATTATGATTGAACAACAATGTGACCCCCACCCAGACAAACAATGTTGGGACAACTGTGGTGAAGCCAACAGTGGAGTACAGTGAGGAAGATTTCAGATTTGTAATGGCAACCAATTTTGAGTCAGCTTATCATCTCTCCCAACTGGCACATCCTCTACTCAAATCAGCTGCCTCATCAGGATCTGCAAGTATTGTTTTCATGTCTTCAGTTGCTGGTGTTGTTTCGGTGAGTGTTGGCTCCCTTTATGGTGTAACTAAAGGTAATTCATTTTCCTTTATTCTAATTGTATACATATAAATAAAAATTATCATGTACGAGATTCCATACGTTTTTTCATATATAATTTTGACTTGCAATAGGATTTGTATTTATTTTGCATGGGTGCAAATCGAAATTGAACATAAAAAAATATATATATACCTAAAACCTAAGCGCACATATATATATAGGAAAATTATCAAGTGTGGGAACCCACATACGAAAAATTCGTACGTTATCACTAATTCACTAAAAAATTTACATTGATTATCACCGGTGGGAATTAGTGATCATGTACAAATTTTTCGTGCAGGATCCTGCACTAGAAAGTTTCTATATATATATATATATATATATAGATTTGGATAATTAATTGATTAATGTTTATCTGATTTTGAATGTTGTGGGTGCTCATGATTGATTCAATTATTAAATGCAGGAGCCACGAACCAGCTTGCAAAGAATTTGGCTTGTGAGTGGGCAAGAGACAACATAAGGGCAAATTCTGTGGCACCTTACTTCATCAGAACTTCCCTCACTGAACCTGTATAACAACTGTTCCTGATCATATTTATTCTTTAGTATGGTTTATATATACAGGGTTCTTCTGTAATGCGAACATTTGGATATTTCAAGACCTTTAGTTTTGTAACAATACAGAACCAGCTCTATAACGTTACAGAGCTAGTTCAGTAGTTACGATACTTCAGCTTAGTCTGTTTCCTTGCTTTATTCACTCAAAGTCTGTGGAGTCTGTGGAGATCATTTCTGTTGCATATTCATTGATTCTTTTGATTTCTTAATTTCTTGAAGCTTTTCGAAGATGATAAATTCTACAAGGAAGTAATATCCCGAAATCCGATGGGACGCACAGGAGAGATGAAGGAGGTGTCTTCCCTGGTTGCATTTCTGTGCATGCCTGCAGCCTCTTACATAACTGGGCAGACTATCTGTGTTGATGGAGGATTCACAATTAATGGATTTTTCTTTCCTCGTGAAACTTGACACTCAAAATTCAAAAACTGCCTATGATGAATATGATTTGTCTTTCATTATTGTTCTTTTCAATTGAATAAATCTTGCAATAATGCCTGTCATATATTATTAAGAACTTTTCATATATACTAAATATAATATATGTAGAGCTCGAAAATCTACATTTGAATTTTGTAGGACGGTGGGCAATGACAATGGTAGAGCAAAAAATAGTAGGTCAAGCACTCCAACATCCTGTAAAGATAAAAAGGTAAAACGGAACGAGAGGGGTGTCACGTGGGGGACTCTCCGATGATCAAATTAGACAATTTATCAACAAGTAGGATAATTCAAATTAACAATTAAACTGAATAAAATCTAAAGCAAACCATTAATAAAACTGGTCGAGTCATGGGTTGTGTGGTTCTTTTGGCCTTATTTTGTTTGGTCTGAACGTAGAGTTAGGATTGCAATTGACAAACTGTGGAGAATTAGAACTTGTTTGGTTGGGTTTTTGAAAAACCTCTATTTGTAAAAGATCAAATAGAGTTTTTGAAAAAAAAAAAAATCATCGATGTTTGGTTGGTAGACCTTTTTTTTAAAAAAAAATCTACTTGGAGAAGCACCTCCTCATGAGTTTTTGCCCAATAGAGATTTAAACTTTACTAGCTTCTACTCAATTTAAAATAGACAATCTCAAAAGCCCAATCAAACAACTCTAAAAAACTCAAATAGACATTAGTAGACATTTTGAGCCAGTAGAAAGCTCAATCAAACAAACACTTAATATTATAGAACAAATTAATTCAAGAGACTATTAAAATGAATATTTAAATAACTTAAACCATAGTACACTCGTTGATCCTGTTGAGTGCTTGTAGAAGTGAATTAGCAACTTAGAGCATGGAGTTGAAAGGCCGGCGGAGGGCGAGGAAAGACCATTGTCGAATGAGTTTTATATGATGTAGAAAATGTGTGCACTAGTCGAGTGGTCTTGTAGAATATGGGTGTTGGTCGAATGGTCTAATGATGATATGGAAACAGCTGATGTGGTTGATAGCAAGTGTGGAGCAGTAAGTGTTGTTTGGACGTTATCATATATTGATGCAAGTGAATGGGAGCTTCAATGAAGCATAAAGAAGAAAAACTCTAGACCCCTTGAAATGAAGGGTGTGTTAGGTACTTATAGTGAATGAGAAGTGTTCCTCAAGTGAACTACTAATATGATCTTCCTTATCTTCACCTGAGATTGTGGATTGAGGTTGTGATTTTATCCTCCAAGATCTTAGGGATCTCAATATTTTAAATTTGTTTCAACAGTATTGACTTAGTCAATTCCTTGAGTTCCACACCTAACTAGGCTTAGTTTGACATTGCTTCATGAGGTGCTTTTAGGACAAAAAGTGATTCTGGACATAGAAATGAGAAAATGATAAGCTACATTTTGTAGCTTTTAAAAAACTACTTCGTGCGGAAGCAATAATGAAAACAAATTATTTTCAAAGGGTTTTCTTGATAAATTTGCAATATATGTGGCAATAGATAAAAAAATAAAAAATTAAAATTAATAATATGTTATGGTCACATAAAAATAAAATAAAATATTTATTTATTTTATAACATGTTTATAGTCACACAAAAATAAAACAAATTATTTATTTTATAACATGTTTATGGTAACACAAAAATAAAACAAATTATTTATTTATTTTATAACATGTTTATAGTCACACAAAAATAAAAAATAAAAATTAGTTATTTTATCACATGTTTATAGTTACACAAAAATAAAACAAATTATTTATTTTCAAAACATTTTCGATATTCATTCGTGTTCTTTCCAGTAATTTTGCACAGTTACAACACTTTTTACTTACAGTTTACCAAACACATTGAAATTGCTTTCAATTCTCATAATACTTTTAAAAATCAGTTTACCAAACACTTAGTTGATTCTTCTCACAGTAAATCCAAAAGTAATTCTCCCCACAGTAGAACCAAAAACAGCACAGCAATGTCAAACTAAGCCTTAGTCCTTCAAAGACTTGGTCAAGGCTTGAGTCCTTTTTGGACCCACGTTGGGCTTGTCTTTCATTAGGTCTGACCATGCTTGTATTTTGATATCAGCAAATCGCATGGCTCTTCATTTGGATTTCCAAAATTGGGCCTTAATATTTGGTGTGCTATTTTTGACTACCACAATCAGTGTTTGAAAAATGGAAAAATCGGCCACCTATATGCTAGGTGGACGCCGGCTGTCCTGTTTCAGCCAAATCGGCCATATTAGGCGATCGGAAGAAAATCAACCGATTTGGCTAGAAAAATAGGTCGATTTGGCTAGAAAAATCGGATGATTTGGCCGAGAAAATCGAGCTAAGCGGTGTCAAAGTCGTTGACTCCACCTAGTTGTTGCAAAGACTTGCCGTCAACAAAAGTCGCTTAACCGATAAACCATCACCGTCCTTCGCTACCATCACCGTCGCTGCCGCCGGAGAGTGGGTTGTCACCACTCTAACCAGAAGCTTCAGGAGACGCCAGAGAACAAAACCTAGGAGCAGAGAAACAAAATAAATGAAGAAGAAGAAAAGAGAGTTGGAGAGTGAGAGAGAGTTGGAGTTGAAATTTTGAGAATAAATGAATTGAAAAGATGAAGAGAGAGTGGGCGAGAGAGAGGGAGCGCGCGTTGATTGCGGCGTAATAAAAGATAAAGAGGCATAAATAAAAGGGAAAATTGCACTAATCTCCCCTAACTTTAGGTGAAATTGGACCTTTAGACAAAAGATCAGTTTATTGCACAAGCCTCCCCTGGATTTCATTGATCAAACGTTTGACTAACTGCAAGTTAACAGTTGGAAGGGTAACATGGACTTTCTAAGAGTAATATTAAATAAATTAAAGGAATATAGAAATTGTCCAATCATAACCGGACACATCAGTTCTCTATACTTTAAAATAATAATTAAAAAACTAAAACAGATATTAATTTTAAAAAAAGTGATAGCCTAAAAAGAATAAAAGGAATGTGCTTCTAGATGAAGCCTATGTACAGACCCTCTGTTTTGTAAACAAGAACAAATGAAACAATCAACAATCACAAATATGGATTTGGAAAGCTTAGAAAATTCTTGGGTTGTGGAAATCACCAACATCTCTCCATCCAAATAAGGATCTTAACAAATATTTATTTAAAAGGGAGAAATCGGAAAAAAAAAAATTGAAAATTGGATCTCCACGGATCCATCTCTGAAAAACCAATCTCTCTATCCAAAGATGGAACTTCTCCCCGCTAGGAATTTCTCCCTCCAATGCGAACTCCTCCTCTCGCTGTAAACTTCCATCTCCACCTTTAACTTTCATCTCCCATCTCCATTGATTACTTGGTATTCTCCACCAAAACTTTACACAAAAGCAAACAAACACAAGCAACTAGAGAGAGAAACTCACCTCCAAAATGACCCCAATGAAGAGATAAAGCAAATCAAAGTCTTTATCATCAAAACCCACCACCAAAATGACGATATGGATCTCATCCATGGAGATCCAATCTCTCCATCATCTTCCTTTTATTTCCATTTCTTTTATTTATTTGATCTTCACCGAGGAGATCCATTTTTATTTTGTTTTGTTAATTAAAATATTAAAATATTATAAATATTTATTTTTATTTATTATAGGATAGGGGTAAATGTGACTTTTCAGAAGTTAATGCTGGTCAATAGTTAATCTTAACTATAATCGATGTTTGGTCAACGAAATCTAAGGGAGGTTTATGTAATAAAATGATATTCTGTCTAAAGGTCCAATTTCACCTAAAGCTAGGGGATATTAGTGCAATTTTCCCTAAATAAAAATAAAAATTAAACACAACTTGATAAGTGATAAAAATTGAAAAGACAAATGATAAATAAATGTAAAAAGTAAATAATAAAGGATAAAAAAAAGTCACACCAATCTAATAATGGTGTTGAGAGGTATCCCACTACACTAGGCAATGACCCAAGAAATTACATATAAAAGTTTAATAATAAAACAAAAGAGAAACAAATAAAAGTTTGATTGGAATATTTGGATGCATCATGTAAGCGTTTTTCAAAAATAAAAATGAAAATGAAAATGTTGGAAGTAATGTAAGTAATGGTTGAATAAGCAGAGCACTATACGTTGATGCAGAGCAAAGCTAAGAGAATTAGCTGATGTGTCCTTTTAGCTTTCAGGCACAGACATCTCTGCAGCAACGTTCTAGAAGGAAGGCAAACCTTTTTCCATCAAAAGTTTGTTATCAAGTTTTGGCGGGAAAAGTTTGTTAGATGGTTATAACAGAACCATCTCCTATACAAATGAATCTAGACAACTTCTCTGTTGTGATTCATAATTGACACGAAATGTGTATGTGTATAAATGTATCTTGTGAGATCATTTTGTAATTGAGATTTCCAATTGGAAAATAGAAAATATGAGAATTCTCTCTGTTCTTGCTGCTCATAGTTCCAAACACTTTTCTTCTCTTTTCTCTTGAACATTTCATCAAACACTTGTATTAATTTTCTTAATTTCTTCATGGTATCAAAGCTTTTCAAGGACTAATCGTCCATGACTTCCTCAGCAAGATCAACAACGGTGCTTGAAGATGATGATTCTTCTTCGGTTCCAAAGTCTGGTGATTTCACGACTTTGGCGAAATCAATGCACTTCAATCTGCAGATCAAACTAGACAACAACAACTACACACACTGGAAAGCTCAAGTCTATCCGATAATCAGAGCTTTTCAACTTGAAGATTACATTCTAGATCTCAAGTCTATACCACCAAAGTTCGTTGAAAAACAATATGTTAATGAAGGCGAGAAACAGACACAGCTCAACAAGGATTATGTGACATGGATAAGGTCAGATCAACTTCTGTTGAGCTGGTTGTTTTCAACGATCAGCCAAAGTGTTATAGGACAAGTAACGGATTGCACAACTGCTAGAGAGGTCTGGAGTACACTTGAACAACTATTTTCACAGCAATCTCTAGCAAAAGTCCTTCAGTTGAAGCATCAGCTTCAGAATGCAAAGAAAGGAGCAAGTTCTGTCACTGATTTTGTTCTAAAAATTAAAACTATTGGTGATAATCTGAAAGCTGCAGGAGAGATGATCAATGACAAAGACCTCATTCTAAGTGCATTACATGGAGTTGGTAGAGAGTACAACTCAGTTGTTACTGTTGTTACATCACAGAGAAACAATATTTCTTTTCAAGAGGTGCAGTATCTGCTGTTGAATCATGAGCAAAGATTAGCTCAATTGGACTCAGCTATGCAGCTAGATGTAGTAACTCCGAGTGCTAATTTTGCTGGTGGTGATCAAAGTGGAAGAAGAAACCAGAGACGAGGTTATAACAATTCATACACATATGATAATGGAGGCAGATCTGGAAACTTCAGAGGTCGAAGCAAAGGAAGAGGTGGTGGCAGGTGGAACAACAATAGACCGATTTGTCAAGTGTGTGGAAAGGCAGGTCATGTTGCCATGAATTGCTATCATCGTTTTGATAGAAGTTTTCAAAGTAACAACCAGAATGGAGGTGTGAATTTTAACTCTCAGACTCAATATCGACAACATACTAATGATTTTCACAACAATGCTGCATCAACTCTGCAAAGTGTACCACACCAAGCAAACTACCACCAATCCACTGCCTACTATGCTACTCCTGAAACTGTGTGTGATCCATCATGGTATGCGGATAGCGGAGCCACAAATCATGTAACACCTGATCTTGCAAATCTGTCTATAAACTCAGAGTATTAAGGAGGAGATAAGCTAGCTGTTGGTAACGGGCAGCAATTGCAGATCTCACACATTGGTAAGACTTTACTTTCTTCATCTCAGAATTCAAAGTTGCTAGTATTAGATCATATTCTATGTGTTCCCAAAATTACCAAAAACTTATTGAGTGTGTCAAGATTTACTAAGGATAATAATGCCTATGCTGAATTTTCATGCAATGGCTGTGTCATTAAGGACATGACTACCAAGGAAGTTTTGCTCCAAGGCAGGCTTGAGAATGGACTGTACAAGATGGAGATGCCAAATGCTCGGTGGACTGGTAGCTGGTCATCTAACTCCAAGATTCCAAATGCGTTTTCTGCTTCAGCCAATAAGGAAACTGTTGTTAATCATTCTTGTGTATATGATGTAACAACACCTGCCAAATCAATAAATAAATCTCAAATTGATGCAAATGTGTGGCATTTAAAGTTAGGACATCCATCTCCATTAGTTCTACGGAAGGTACTGTCACAATTGCATCTTCGGCACAATAATGCTCAAATTGATTTCTGTGATGCATGCAAACTTGGGAAAATGCATCAGCTGCCCTTCCAAACTTCCAGTTATAAGGCAGCTGGTCCATTAGACTTGGTGTTTACAGATGTATGGGGACCCTCGCCCATGCCATCCTTGGAAGGACATCGTTACTATGTTATCTTTGTTGACTCATATTCAAGGTTTGGGTGGCTATATCCTTTAAGACAGAAGTCAGAAGTTCTGGGAGTTTTCTTGCAATTTCAGAAGATTGTTGAACTTCAATTCAGCCGAAAATTGAAGTGTCTCCAAGCTGATCTTGGCACAGAATTTAAGCCATTAATCCCTCATCTTGCTAAGCTTGGTGTTCAATTTCGGACCTCTTGTGCTTACACACATCAGCAAAATGGAATTCCGGAGAGGAAACATAGGCATGTGGTGGAGACAGGGCTTACACTTTTAGCTCAGGCTCATTTGCCTCTAAAATTCTGGGTTGAAGCCTTTCAAGCTGCAATGCTTCTCATCAACAATCTTCCAACACCAATTCTTCAGCTCAAGTCACCATATGAGGTGTTGTTCAAACGACAACCCAATTACAACTTTTTCAAAGTTTTCGGATGTGCTGCATTCCCTTTTCTACGTCCCTACTCTCATCAGAAATTTGATTTTCACTCATCTAAGTGCATTTTCATAGGCTACAGCCTCAGTCAAAAGGGCTACAAATGTCTACACCCCTCAGGAAGAGTTTATGTGTCTCGGCATGTTGTTTTTAACGAGTTTGAGTATCCTTATCAGCTGCTGTTTCCACCACCATCAGTTGACAAACCTACACAATGTGCTAGTCCTTCTACAACAGTGTTTTCAGATGGTCTAATCAGACCTCCTTCAACACAATCCTTGCCTCAGCAAAATGTTTCTGCTGCCAGGGAACATTCTCTAAACTCAACCATGCCTGCTATCCCTTTTCATATTGCTCTTAATCCTCAAGAATCTCCTACTTCCATTAGTAACATGCCTCATATTCAGAATCCTCCTAACATAGCACCTCATCCTATGATCACTAGACTCAAGTCAGGATCACTCAAACCCAGAGTTTACTCGTCTGTATGTGAACCAGATATTGAGCCACAATCTGTAGCTGCAGCTCTAGCCATTCCTCATTGGAAAAAGGCTATGTTGGAGGAGTTTGCTGCACTACAAAGAAACAATACATGGACTCTAGTACCGTCTTCTGTTTCTTCTAATCTAGTTGGCTGCAAGTGGGTTTTTCGTACAAAGTACAATCCCGATGGCTCTATTCTTAAACATAAGGCAAGATTGGTTGCCAAGGGGTTTCACCAAACACCCGGTGTAGACTTCCATGACACATATAATCCTGTCATCAAGGCTGCCACCATTTGCATTATTTTCAGCTTGGCAGTCTCCTTTGGGTGGGACATTCAACAAATTGACATTAACAATGCATTTCTTAATGGGGATCTCACGGAAGACGTATACATGGAGCAACCTCTGGATTTGTTGACAGCTCCCAACCCTCGTTTGTTTGCAAGTTGAACAAGGCCCTTTATGGCTTAAAACAGGCCCCTCGGGCATGGTTTTCGAAACTCAAGACAGCCCTGCAGTTATGGGGTTTTACTTCCTCTCAATCTGATTTCTCTCTATTTCTCAAGAGGCAAGGTAACAAAGTTGTTTATCTTTTAGTTTATGTTGATGATATCTTAATCACAGGTAATGACTCAGCTGAAATTCAACATACCATTTCTGTCTTGAATTCATCTTTTGCCTTAAAAACCTTGGGATCTGTCAGCTACTTCCTTGGGTTTGAGGCTTCAAGATCAGCTGATGGTTTGTTTCTTACACAAACTAAATATATTCTTGACTTGTTAAGGAAAACTAATATGTCAAATTGTAAATCCTGTCCCACTCCTCTTGCTGCGAGCATAAAGCTAACTAAGGCTGGTTCAAGCTTTGCATTTCCTTCGCTATACAGAAGCACTGTGGGAGCCTTGCAATATCTGACATACACTCGGCCTGACATTGCTTTTGGTGTCAACAAACTCAGTCAATTCATGGCATGTCCAACTGATGAACATTAGCAGCATTGCAAACGCTTGCTTCGCTATCTAAAGGGCACTGCCAGGCTGGGGCTTCATTTCAAACCATCTTCATCTTTATCTGTTGATGTTTACTGTGATGCCGATTGGGCCTCATGTATAGATGACAGGAGGTCAACCAGTGGATGTTGCGTGTACTTGGGTGGAAATCTCATAGCGTGGAGCTCCAAGAAGCAAAATGTTGTTGCCAAATCCAGCTGTGAAGCTGAATACAGGGCTCTTTCTCAAGCTGCCACTGAGGCCATTTGGCTCACCTCGTTGTTTTCTGAACTTGGTATCTCTCTTCTGCAATGTCCTACTCTCTGGTGTGACAATCAGGGGGCTGAATTACTGGCTAAGAATCATGTGTATCATGCTCGGACAAAACACATCGAAATCGATGTTCATTTCATCCGAGAAAAAGTTTCTACTGGTGCCATTGCTGTTCATCATGTTCCGACTGCTCATCAGTGTGCAGACATCCTAACGAAGGCTCTTCCTTCTCCACGTTTTGATTATCTTCGTTCCAAGCTGAATATTGATGTGTCTCCCATATTCAGCTTGAGGGGGGATGTTGGAAGTAATGTAAGTAATGGTTGAACAAGCAGAGCACTATACGTTGATGCAGAGCAAAGCTAAGAGAATTAGCTGATGTGTCCTTTTAGCTTTCAGGCACAGACATCTCTGCAGCAACGTTCTAGAAGGAAGGCAAACCTTTTTCCATCAAAAGTTTGTTATCAAGTTTTGGCGGGAAAGTTTGTTAGATGGTTATAACAGAACCATCTCCTATACAAATGAATCTAGACAACTTCTCTGTTATGATTCATAATTGACACGAAATGTGTATGTGTATAAATGTATCTTGTGAGATCATTTTGTAATTGAGATTTCCAATTGGAAAATAGAAAATATGAGAATTCTCTCTGTTCTTGCTGCTCATAGTTCCAAACACTTTTCTTCTCTTTTCTCTTGAACATTTCATCAAACACTTGTATTAATTTTCTTAATTTCTTCAGAAAACAGTATTTTTTGTTTCAATTTTGAATTCTGAAAACACATCTGATAGCATATACTGAAAGCTATATTCTAAAACTGAAAACGGAAAAAACACGTATGTTAGGTTAACCGAAAATATCAAAATTAAAATATCATTTTTGCATTTTATTTAATATTATAACAATTATAAAACAAATTGGTTAAATAATTAAGTCTTTCTGATTAAGTCTTTCACTTTTCTATTATTTGTACTGGATATTTTCTCATCAATGCAAAAGATGACGTTTTTTTTTTTTTTTTTTTTTTTAAAAGGCTGTTTTATATTAGAGCAACAAAGCTCAAGCAAACGAACAAAACAAGAACAGACAGGGAGGCAAGCAAGCCCCTAAACAACAAGCACAACAGACGAGCAAAGAGAAAGACAACAACAGCAAAAAGCAGCCCAGAAACAAGGCACAAAACAAAGAACAAAACAAAAACCTCAGGTTGCCAGAAAAACAGCCATCAAGACAAAAAACAGCCATCAAGACAAGCCAGCCCAATGCAAAAGATGTTATAATAATATGCTTGA
>CATOZR010000014.1:0-2500 GCA_954870605.1 Acer campestre
TGATGCATCAAGTTAGCACAAGCCGAAGCATGCTAGTTCTTCCGCATTTTTTTCGGGATGTTGTGATGTGGAAAATAATGAATAATCTCTCCATCGACGGCCAAGTGAAAACATTTGAAAAACATTGCGACGGGACATGACAACGGCCAAGTGAGAAAGTACCTGACAGACAGGCCTATCTCAGACGAGAGGTTAAAAACCCATTTCCTGACCCGACCGCGGTACCTCATTACTCCGATCCCACAGCCGAAGCCATGCTCATGTTTCTGTGAAGTACGTTGGAAAGACCAAAATCCGAGGTTCAACCGTCCCTCTCCTCTCGAGAAAGATAGAACACAGCACTACAAGCCCACTTGACCAAGTGAAAACATTTGAAAAACATTGCGACGGGACATGACAACGGCCAAGTGAGAAAGTACTGACAGTGCCTATCTCAGACGAGAGGTTAAAAACCCATTTCCTGACCCGACCGCGGTACCTCATTACTCCGATCCCACAGCCGAAGCCATGCTCACGTTTCTGTGAAGTACGTTGGAAAGACCAAAATCCGAGGTTCAACCGTCCCTCTCCTCTCGAGAAAGATAGAACACAGCACTACAAGCCCACTTGACCAAGTGAAAACATTTGAAAAAATTTGCGACGGGACATGACAACGGCCAAGTGAGAAAGTACTGACAGTGCCTATCTCAGACGAGAGGTTAAAAACCCATTTCCTGACCCGACCGCGGTACCTCATTACTCCGATCCCACAGCCGAAGCCATGCTCACGTTTCTGTGAAGTACGTTGGAAAGACCAAAATCCGAGGTTCAACCGTCCCTCTCCTCTCGAGAAAGATAGAACACAGCACTACAAGCCCACTTGACCAAGTGAAAACATTTGAAAAACATTGCGACGGGACATGACAACGGCCAAGTGAGAAAGTACTGACAGTGCCTATCTCAGACGAGAGGTTAAAAACCCATTTCCTGACCCGACCGCGGTACCTCATTACTCCGATCCCACAGCCGAAGCCATGCTCACGTTTCTGTGAAGTACGTTGGAAAGACCAAAATCCGAGGTTCAACCGTCCCTCTCCTCTCGAGAAAGATAGACACAGCACTACAAGCCCACTTGACCAAGTGAAAACATTTGAAAAAATTTGCGACGGATTTGAAAAATTTTTCCGACGGGACATGGTGGAGATTATTGATTAATCTCCACCAACGGCCAGATGGGAAATTAGTGACGGTGCGATCTCCAACGAGAGGTTAAAAAACTCATTTCCTGACCCGACCGCGGTATCCTCATTACTCCGATCCCACAGCCGAAGCCATGCTCACGTTTCTGTGAAGTACGTTGGAAAGACCAAAATCCGAGTTGAACCGTCCCTCTCCTCTCGAGAAAGATCGAACAGAGCACTCCTTTCCCACAGGCCGTGGCCGGCGGATCGATGAAAGTTTCCGACCGTCGCAAAACCCACAACCTTTCATCGATCCGCCGACCGGGGTGTGCCTATGCCTCACCCATCCTCCTCGATGGATGGGGGGGAACCCAAGCATAGGCACCGGGGCACCTCTTTTCTCAACCAACACCTCCCCCCTAAAGAGGTTTTAAAGCAGTTGCAGGAGTGTTTGGAGGGAACACACCTTATGCTTGAGCGGTCACCCAAGCCTATAAAACCTTCATTTTAAAGAATTTGGCCACGATTTTTTCCAAGAATGCTTAGAATGAGGCCACAAACCACCATGCAAAATTTGAGCCAATTCTGAGAATTTTTTTTTTTTTGCCCCCGAAGGCCAACGTTGCACGGCCAAGGCTAAAATCGAGCACAAGGCATGCCCACGCCGAGGCACCAACGTGTGCTATTTGCACACGCCAAGGCACCAAGGAGTGGCTGGGGTGAGGGGGGCACCCCATGGCATCACTCTTTTGTGGGGCCCACCGGACTGACCTTACACCTCCCCCCTAAAGAGGTTTTAAAGCACTTTCAGGAGTGTTTGGAGGGAACACACCTTATGCTTGAGCGGTCACCCAAGCCTATAAAACCTTCATTTTAAAGAATTTGGCCACGATTTTTTCCAAGAATGCTTAGCATGAGGCCACAAACCACCATGCAAAATTTGAGCAATTCTGAGAATTTTTTTTTTTTTTGCCCCCGAAGGCCAACGTTGCACGGCCAAGGCTAAAATCGAGCACAAGGCATGCCCCACGCCGAGGCACCAACGTGTGGTATTTGCACACGCCAAGGCACCAAGGAGTGGCTGGGGTGAGGGGGGCACCCCATGGCATCACTATTTTGTGGGGCCCACCGGACTGACCTTACACCTCCCCCCTAAAGAGGTTTTAAAGCACTTTCAGGAGTGGTGGGAGGGAACACACCCTATGCTTGAGCGGTCACCCGACCCTATAAAAACTTCGTTTGAAAGAATTTTCCGTGCCATTTTTTGCATGGATGCCTAGAATAGTGTCATAGACTATCTTGCAAAATTTGAGCCAATTCCGAGAATTTTTTTTTTTTTT
>CATOZR010000015.1:0-36831 GCA_954870605.1 Acer campestre
TTGGAGATTGTAGAGAATAGAGAGAATAAGAGAGTAGGGTAGAGAAAATGTAGAGAATGAGGTGAGGGTGATGGGGGTATTTATAGGAAAATGTTAGGTTAGGATATAATTGGAAAAAATTGTAAAAGATTTTTTTTTTTTTAAATGTAATTTTTAAAAGTTTTGGATATATTTTTTACCACCACCACCACCACCCCCCCCCCCCCACACCCAAACGGTCACCTAGTTAATTACAAAAGCCACCCCTCAATTGAAATTTAAAAAAAAAAAAAAATGAAAAGTGAATTTTGACGGGCTGTAACAGACCGGCCTTGGAGTCTTCTTCACCCATGCCTTTTATGAGAGTGTGGATCTCCGGCCCTTAATTGCCTATTTCAATTTATTCAAATCTAGCATTAGGATTTGCCTAAACCAGACGTTGGTTTGGTTTCAACCGGCAAACCGAACTAGAAACTCCGAAACCAAAACTGGAAAATCCGATTTTGATTCCATTTTTCACATAACCGCTCAATTCAAACTGAACAAGAACTGATGGTTCTTGTATTTTTTAATTTTTTAATTTTTTAATTTTGGACTGACCGTTGGAGGCCCAACAATCGACTGACGTCAACTGACAGTTGGCCCAATGGCTTGCTAACCTCAGCACACCGTTGGGGCCTCCAACGTTCATTTTTTTTTCATTTCTTTCTTCTTTTCTTTTTTCTTTTTCTTTTTCTTAGACGATGCTTCTCTTGCTTTTTAAAGAACATGTTGTTGACGACGATTTTTGGATTGTCTCTTGTAAACAATAACATGTAGGCAAATTGATGTTTAGATCAACTAAGAAACTTGTGATTGTAGTCAATCAGATCTACAATTAATTTGAATCGTCGAGATGGGAACTGGCAACCTGTAAAACAAGGGAAAAAATATAGTGGTGGCATACCACATGAGGGGGTTTCCCTTGGGGGGACTCTCTAACGCTTAAGTCAGTATTTCATTCGATTAACCAAGTGAAAAAGAAAGGTTTGGAATGACAAACCACAGTTCTCGATATATCGAATTTAGTTATTTGTTGATATGGTTGGATCGCTACTAGGGATCGAATGATCTAATGGGTCGATATTCGGGGGGATGGGTTCCTAGATTCGATGTAGATTGATCGATGATTAGGTCAATTTAATGTATCAATGACTTTGGTGGATCAATGCCAGGGGGTTCCTTAACTCGATGTGGGTTAATCCAGGATTAGGTTGATCAGTTTCTTAGAACAACAAGGTCGACCTCAATTGGATCATGGTATTGCAATATGAAACAAATATGGCGTGTTCTAATATTATCTAGAGGGGGAGTGAATAAATTTTACTCCGGTAATTACCAAATTTTCGCAATTAGTCAATTTTACGAAAATAACCTCAATCTAGTCAATACAATAAATTAAGTGTAAAGTACAGAATTTAAATGATACTTGATTTTTACGTGGAAACCTTCAACAAGGAAAAACCACTGGAATTTATATGCGCCACACACGATCCTCGAAATCACTATTTGTAATGATGTTCACAACCTAGGTTGACCTCAACTATTCTCGGTCAATAACCCACCACTACTACCCACAGGCCTTTAACAGCAACCCTAGATCAATTTGCTTGCGGCCTTAGCAATCTTAGCCACAAGACTTACTTCTCAATGAAGAGATTAAACAATCTAGGTGAATATGCAATGATATCCAAATATGCACTTAATGCTAGGTTACACTAAATGCTTATCTAGGATTAAAAGATGTCAATTTAATCAATCCTAGATATCAATTGCTTTATGTCATGGCATAAAGCATAACTATATGAGATAAGCAATCGTAGGTTATAGCTATCATAATACAACACTCAAACATTCAACACATAATCTCAACTTGTAAGTAGAAATTAATATAGAACATACAAGTTATAAATGAGATAAATTGCTAAGTAAAAACACTAAGATTAGATGAAATTAGTGTTCAACTTACCATTACATGTATGTTGAAGAAGACCCATGCACGAATACATCCTAGATGATGTTTAGATGATGTTAGATGCACATGGATATGTGTTTAGAGAATCAAATGAACAAACTTGGTAGCTTTTTCTCTCAAAAATCTCTTTTTCAAATTTAGGGTTCTTGATGTTCAAAGAGCTGAGTAAAAGGGAGTGACATAATGGTGTATTTATAGAGAGCAACAAAAGACTTGATGAAAAGACAAAAGACAAGTTTGACCCTGAAACACGTCAATTGACAGTTTCATTCGGTGGTCACCAATCGCTGTTCCAACTGCCGAATTGAACCCGAGAGAACAAGGGAACAACAGCTGTTGCCGAATCCAATCGCTAATCAAAGACCAAGATATTTAAATCAATCAGGTCTTATCGGCAGTCGAGGTCGTCGATCATAACCGTAGAATCATCTCAGAGACTTCTAGAATCAAACGGTGGTTCCATTCGGTGGCCATGATGTCGATCACAACCTCCGTTTCAGAAAATGTGGTGAAACCAAGGAAAAGCCAAGAGCATTCTTCAAAGGAGATCCTCGCGCTAACAATCTTTGGGAAACGAATTACTAGATACACTAACAAGATACAACAAAGAAGTACAAGTGTGAAATGTGAAGAGAATGCACACAAGAGAATGAACACAATATGCAAGCATGAGAAATGTGTGTGTGCAACTAGATCTCTTCAATGGAAATTAAGCACTAGAGATATACCTTTTGAGTGTTTATCAACTTTGAGGTCTTGAGAGGGCCTATAAGCTTGATCAACAACACCTAAGCTACCCTTACATTTCAAACCCCAATATGTGGTTTATTACCGTAATAAACCAATCGAACTTTGAGGAACTTACACAATAAATGAAAGGAGAAAATTGCGAAACTAAGTTGAGAGAGCTTTCACGTAAGAGAGATGAGAAAATCAAGATTCTTTTCTCTAAGGGTCAGATATTTATAGTGAAGCCTTGGAGCCTTCTCCACCCATGCCTTCTATGAGAGCGTGGATCTCAAGCCCTTAATTGCCTGTTTCAATTTATTCAAATCTGGCATTAGGATTTGCCTAGACCCGACATCGGTTTGGTTTGAACTGCCAAATCGAACCAGAAAAATCGAAACCGAAGCCGAAAAATTCGATTCCGATTCCATTTTTTGTGGAACTGCCCAGTTCGAACTGGACTGGAGCTTCCAGTTCGGTTCGAACCGGACTGGAGCTTCCAGTTCGGTTCGAACCAAGGGCTGGCCGTTGGAGGCCCAACAGTCAACTGACATCAGCCGACTTTTGGCCCAATGGCCTGCTAACCTTAGCATACTGTTGGGGCCTCCAACATTCTTTTTTCTTTTTTCTTTTCTTTTTTCTTTTTCTTATCTATTAAAAAAAAATTGGGCTGACCGTTGGCCCAACGGCCTGCTGACCTTAGCACACCATTAGGGCCTCCAACGTTCTTTTTTTTTTCTTTCTTTTTTCTTTTTTCTTACCTATAAATACCCCCACCAACGCCCCCCTCCCCATTTTTCCCCACTCCAATTTCCTCCAAATTCTCTATGATTCTAATTTCTCTCTCAATTCTCCAACTCTCCAAGTTTCCAATTCCTTCTCAATTACTAAGTTATTAATATTTATTTTATTTGCAATTGTTTTATTTACAATTCATTTTATTTCCAATTTATTTTATTTTCAATTTATCTTATTTCAAATTTATTTAATTTGCAATTAGTCAAATACTAAACCCCCTTTCTAGGGGCATGATTTGATACACTTTTGGACAATGAGTATTTATTAAGGCTAAATATTATGTTTGCATAATTAGAGTTTTATTCACTTTTTAGTTAGATCTTGCACGTGTGTAATTGATTGAGTATTGACACACTTGTTGATTGCAATATGTTGTAGGATTTATTTGTGAAAAAATTGGTTGAGTTATTGACACGCTTAATTGATTATTGCACATAGTGAATAGGATAGGCTTTTAGAGGGTAGGCCTACAACGATTGCCTAGGCCATTCGATCGTCACTAACCGATCCTGCCGTGACCCCCTCTCCTTAATCGGTTAGGCATTACTGTGGGAAGTTGTTTAGGTTTTGTAGTGACAGTCTAAACAACACTTTTCAATGAGATTGGTCCTTGATTGTGTGAATAGTGAATTAATGAAGCCATATTTAAATAGCTCAAAGTCCATTAGCTACTCTATTATTTCCCTAGACTTCCAATTAATTGTTTAATCCATTTTCTTATCTAGGTTGTTGTTATTGGATTCCTATCTATTCATATTCTCTTTACATTTTATTGCTTTTATTTTCCATGTATGTTTGATGGTTTCTTAAACCATACATCATTCAAACTACCATGATTTACTTTATTTGCATTTTTAGATTAGTTAAATAATTTAACTAATTACTCTAATTCCCTGTGGAACGAATCCTTACTTACTACTTTACTAATTTTCTATCTAAGTGGATTTTTAAGTGGTGAAATTGATTTTCAAAATGATTACATTTAAAACATTATTTTGTTGCGCAAAACGACCGCATCAAAATTGGCGCCGCTGCCAGTGAATTAAAGCGATTGTTGAATTACTTAACTTTTCTTTATAGCTTAGAATCTTATTAGTTAGCCTACTAACATTTGTTTTCTTTTAATTATTATTTGTTGCTAGTTTTTAGTTTGTTTATTAGATTTTCGTAGTTCTTTTGTTATTCATTTTATTTTTGTAGTTAGATTTTATTTTAGTTGTTTGTTATTTTTGTTATTTTTAGATTTTCTAGTCTTGTTTCGTTTTTCTTTTATTTTTCTTTTCTGGAGCAATGGATCCTTTTGACTTGCAATTGGCAATATTCAGTTGGGACATGGAATTATTTGCCTTAAGTCACTTGAGGGAAGAAAGAGCTCATGATTCGAATTCTTCCAATACGTGGCCGAAGGATGAGAATCCCGAGAAAGAAAAGCTAGAGGCCATCCGAACATCACAAATGATGTACGAGCATACTTTGAGTGGATATTTGGAGGCAAGTGCACTTAGGTTTTCGAGATTAGAAGCTTCGTTGAGAAGAATAGAAGTGCACCTTGGAGCTATCATGGAAGCCATGCAAGGGAAAGAGAGCCAAGAGTTCCCAAGTCCACCAAAGCTAGAAGAAGCTACCACCATCCCTTGTAATGGTGAGAATGTAGAGAACAATTATTTTCATAATTTTGCTAATGAGTCTTCTAGTTTTATAGATGAAGAAGTAGCAAAAGAGGAGACAAATGATGAAATGAAGGAACCAAAGCCTTATGTCCCTCCCACTACTTGTCCATGCCACCTACACCAAAGCAATTGGTATATGATGTTTTCTAAACTTTCTAAACCACTTTTTCAAGTGCACATTTACTTGCCTTTGCTTGTTGTGATTAGGAACACACCGATGCACACCAAATATTTCCAAGATCTAATCTCGCGTTGGCGTATCTTCGAAACCTTAGAATTTGGTTAACCGATCCAAGTAGCACGTCTAGCGATGACGTAAAACCAAGTTCTTGGTGGGAGGCACCCCACCTAGGTATAATTTCATTCTTTCTTCATTTTATTTTTCTTTTTAGCTTTTACAATTTTGATTAGAATAAGTGTGTGTTTGTTTGTGTTGTGTTTAATGCCTAGGGTATTTAAGTTATTTGTGTTTTGAGTTCTTGCCTTCCATGCTTCGTTTATTCACTGTCCATGCATCTCAATGTCATATATAAATTGAGGACAATGTTTAGATTAGGTTTGGGGGTGTGGATTCATTATTTGAGTAATTTTTCTTTTTATTTTTTTAAGTTTTTCTTCCACCTTTGCGAAAGTACCCTGTTTTGAAATTTTTGAGGCTAAATGTATCATATAAACTGTACTTCTTGGTGAGGAAATAAATTATTTTTCCCATGCCACGTTCTTCAATTTTTCGATACGGTTCCAATGGTATAAAGAACGTAAAACTTTGGGTGTGGGTTCAAAAGTTATGAATGTTTCTTCGACCAAAGGTCATGGGCGATGCCCTGTTTTGAAATTCTGCACTTGAACCATTTTCAAAATCCGTTTCCACACTTTTTCAATTTGAATTTTGAAATGTTTTCTAAATGAGAAGTGCGCATTTATATGTCCATTTTCCTATTCCAAAAATTGGAGAAGGTTTTAATGAGTATTTTTGAAAATATGTACTAAAGAGCGGACATAGGTAGAATTCTAAAGTCACCAGTTTTTTGGAATTTTGTCCTCCATATATAGATGTTCTTTTGCATTGTGTTTTTAATTGGTTAAATTTGTTTCTTTTAAAGAAATAAATGGTGTTCCAAGCTCTTGTTGGCAATTACATATATTGAGTATATCTTTATTTGCCGGAACTTTCTAATGTGCTTAGTGCTTATGTAGATTTTCTATTGCTTCTTGAGGAAGTGTGTTGTGTTGCTTATGCATTAAAGCAAGGTTTCTTTATCTCTTGGGATGAAATAAAGACAACTTGTGAGTCTTGGAGTGATGAGTAAGCCAAGAGTGCTCATAAAAAGGGTGAGAGCCTTATCATAAGAAAAGCAACATTTTGGAGTTTGGAGTGACGGATGTGGGAGGCTCCCCACCAAGATACAATTTCTTTTCTTGCTTTTTAATTTGTTCTATTTTTTTTTTTTTTTTTATGTTTCTTGCTTAGAATAAGGGTGAGAATTGTTTGTGATAGTGGATTTAGGCTTGAATGATCACATATTTTGTCTACATGGATTGTGATGTGACTCTTGATGAACTTACATTGCTATACCTCTTGAGTTGATGATGAATATATAGGATGATATTGAGCCACTTGATTCCAATCTTTGGGATAAATTTTAATATGAATATAGATGTGTTTTAAACTCTTTGACTGTGGATGTGTGTTGTGCCGCGTTTATTGGTTTTATATGTCCCAAAGACATTGAGGACAATGTCTAATTTAGGTTTAGGGGTGTGTGTGCAACACCGTCCTTTGTTTACAAATTGTGTGCAAATGTTTTGAGCCTAAATTTTTCAAAAATTTCAAAAATCTTGTAATAATGCCATGTGTGAGCATGTTTTGCTTGTTGAGATTGTGTAATTGTGTGTGTGAGTAAGGAATTGTGCATCTTTGCCTTGCTTAGTTTAGATTAACTTCATGCCATTTAGGGTGGCATTGCACAAAACGCGCTAGTTCTTTTCTCTTGATGTTGGAGTGAATACTTAATTGTGCTTGAAAGTTAGGAATTAATAGTGGAGAATTCCTGTGAGGTTCACAAACACAGCCTAAAAAACTTATTTTGAGGGAAAGTTTTTACTCTTTAAACACTCATTCAAACACACATGTTATGCATATTTAAAATGTCTCATTCGCACTTAAATGTTGTTTGCCATAGAACATATGGACTGCTTGTGGATGCCTTAATTGACTTTGTGGACAAACCTTTATAAATGATTTTAGGCAATGCATGTGAAAACCACAAAATTGGCCTAAATACTTCCAATCCCTCTAATGTGTGTGCTCCATTGCCCATTTGAAGCCAAACACAATTAAGCTTTTCATTTATGAACCACATCAACTTAAACCATATAGCCTATACACTAGACTTACCTTGTACCAAATGGTTTGCTAAGGCTTAGGAGTTGAATGTAAGCTTTGAGGTGTAGAAAATGTAAGGCATGTACCTAGGCAAGTATGTATGCGCAAACACATTAAAAAGCTGAAATGCAATGCTTGAAAGAAAAAAAAACCAAAGAAAAGAAAAGCAATCAAAAAAAGAAAAGAAAAGATGAATGAGGCACTAAGTGCCTAGATCAATTATGTGGAATTAAATGAGCTACTCAATGAAATTCAAGAGTAGAAAATGCACATAGTGAATTATCAGCCTAGATGCCAGAGTGTGGATTATATAAGTTGTAATGAGCAAAGTGTGTTAAATTTAGAATGTATGCCTTAGTGTGACCTTTGGGTGTTTGTTATCAATTTTTCCTATTTATTGACTCACCCCTCACCTTAGACCCCATTACAACCAAATGAAAAACCTATTTGATCTCTAGGGATGTCCACTTTGAATATTTTGGTTAATGCATGTTCTTTCCGGTTCATGACTTTCAATTCAATTCATGAGACAAATTTTTAGAAATTGTGTTTTTAAATGATCATGTGCAATTATATTTGATATCCTTAACATGAACTCATATTGCATATGGATTGTAAGTGATGCCTAGGAATCTGTGCGAAAATGAGAGAATCCGGTGAGGATTAGATGTCGAGGCGAATTACATTCTTTTCTGAATGGCACTCTAGTTTTTAAAACTTTAGCATCTTGAATGTAGGGTCGTGTTGCGTGCAATGTTTACTTAGAGTGGCATGACTTTAATCTTTATTTAGCATCTCTTACATGCACATTGTTCCTAATGAGCACAACATTGATTAAATCTTTTCACTTATGGTTTTACAAGTCGAATATTGACTTTTGAGTATTTTTCAAAGAGTTGGCACTTTAATGTTGATTGTGTGATATTTAGACACATGTCCATGTGTGCTTATGTTGTTTTGTTCGAGGACGAACAAAAGATAGGTTTGAGGGTTTTTGATCGAACTAAAATTGGTATGATTTTGGCCCTCACTTTCTTCTCTTTTTGCTTGATTCTCAGGCAATATCCCATGATTTAATGGTGTGAATTAAGTGTTTTCAGGTATTTATAAAGTTCAGAGGTGAGTAATATTGGTGGCAAAAGAGGCTGAAATTGTAAAAAGTGTGTGCAGATCATTCATCTTTAAAGAGGTATATCTCTCTCCTCAGATAAAATCACATTTCAAATAACATATATTCGGAAATCCCCGGAAGTCTACTTTCCAGTGGTTTTTACGGATTGCAATTTCGATTCTTCTACAGAAAGTTATGCCCATTTTAGTAACTGCTGCGTATTCCCTATCGCCAAAGCAACCCTAGGGCGACGCCAGGGCGAACTCCACTTTCTAGAAGCAGCGAAATGGACGTTTTTCAAGCCATTTTTTAGGGGTATTCTCGTCCTTTGATGCCTATTTCATACCCTAGCTTTTCTAACATATAAATACACCATTTTATGCTAAGAATTGATAACTCTTGACAACTTTTGTTCATCAAGAAACCTCCTTTCTCCACCATTCCTAATCCCACCATTCTCCTCTCCAATAAACACCTAGATTACTCCATATAAATCATTCCCCTCTTTCTATCTTCTCCACCCATTTCATTTGTCACTTTCCATTAGACTCCACTTATCTAGACACATCCTCAACACCCAATCTTTACATAAGACTCAAGTAAGGAAGCTCAAGGAAGGATCAAGCTTACAAAAGAGACCCAAGGGTGATTTCTCTCCATTTTACTTCCTTTCTTTGTTTGTGATTATGTGTAATTAAACCCCCTTTCTAGGGGGATGATTTGATACACTTTTGGACAATGAGTATTTATTAAGGCTTTAAATATTATGTTTGCATAATTAGAGTTTTATTCACTTTTTAATTAGATCTTGCACTTATGTAATTGATTAAGTATTGACACATTTGTTGATTGTAATATGTTGTAGGATTTATTTGTGACAAAATTGGTTGAGTTATTGACACACTTAATTGATTATAGCACATAATCAATAGGATAGGCTTTTGGATGGTAGGCCTACCACGATTGCCTAGGCCATTCGATCGTCACTAACCTATCCCGCCGTGACCCCCTCTCCTTAATCGATTAGGCATTATGGTGGGAAGTTATTTAGGGTTTGTAATGACGGTCTAAACAACTCTTTTGAATGAGATTGGTCCTTGATTGTGTGAATAGTGAATTAATGAAGCCATATATAAATAGATCAAAGTCCATTAGCTACTCTATTATTTCCCTAGACTTCCAATTAATTGTTTAATCTATTTTCTTATCTAAGTTGTTGTTATTGGATTCCTATATATTCATATTCTCTTTACATTTTATTGCTTTTATTTTCCATGTATGTTTGATAGTTTCTTATACCATACACCATTCAAACTACCATGATTTACTTTATTTGCATTTTTAGATTAGTTAAATAATTCAACTAATTACTCTAATTCCCAGTAGAACAAATCTTTACTTACCACTTTACTAATATTTTATCTAAGTGGATTTTTAATTGGTGAAATTGGTTTTCAAAACGATTACATTTAAAACATTATTTTGTTGCGCAAAATGACCGCATCAAATTACTACCTACTAAGTTTCCGATTCTCTCCCAAATTTATTTCCATCAATTTTTTAACATTTTTTGTTCGAGGAATTTTACAATTGAATTTTTTAATTGGCAAGTGGAAGTGGAAGTGGAAGGGGCGACAGCCGTGATGGTCTTAGGTGTTCCATTTTGATGAAAGGTAAAGGTTATTGTAGGGAAAAAAATTACGTGCAAGCAGCGGAAGTGAGACTAAAAGAGTTTAGTATATTTTAATTTTTTTTTTTTTTTTTCATATTGAACCTTAACCCTTTAATTAATTAAACAATATATACCAAAAGATATCATACATTTGTCGCGTAATCCGATTGACTATGCGTCGATGGTAATCCGCAAGATCTTCCAATCCGATCATGAACGTGAATCACTTAGGAGCGTGGTCTCCCTTCTTTGAATTGTGAACCTAAGAATGGACAAACAAAACTTTTCTGATTCTGTTAGTCACTATAATCTCCAAAAGATTGTTAAGAATGTCCCGGTTACTTTTGAATTCACAATTGTTAGATTGAAACTCGCGTGAACCTTATTCAAAATTGTGCACAAGACCTCTTGATGTAAATATTACTAGTGCACTATCGAAATAAGAACAATTCTTCTCACAATCTCTTTTGGCCGAATCACTCACTATTCTAAGAGTTGGATTTTATTTTTTTCTAGCAATAGAAAAATCTCTCAATTGCAAAAAACTAGGGTTTTTTTTTTTTACAAATATACAAAGAATATATATTTTTCTTTTTCACGCCTAATATATATATTTGTATATATATGCTGCTCAATAGCCTAATATATATCTTAATATATATATTCTGCACAACAGCCTAATATATATCTTAATATATATATATATATAATGCACGCCTGATACATATATATATCTAGTGCAATTAATTGCACGCCTAATATATATATTTATATATAGTGCACGACTGCACGGCCACCTTTTTACATATATGCATAAATTCTACTTTTTATATATATATTACACATATCTCGGCAATTAGTTGCCATATATATTATATATATTTTATAGCAATCTGAATTCAGCTTGTCATATATATAATATTCAAACCCTAATCAAACTCTTTAGTGTATTTGTGACTATATAAAAGACTTCCTAATTTGACTAAACAAATAAAGACTTTTATATTTAGTATAATACTAATAGTAGTATACTACTAGGAAACATATTTTCTAATCAGAAAAAGATTTGATTTTTAATTAAATAATTAATTAACATATTAATTCATTTCCATTTAATTAAATAATAAAATAAAACAATATAATGGGCTAAAAATTAGCCATTGCCGCCCATGACTAGAACTTGGGCCTACATATTATTTTCTTATTTTATTTAATCCATTTGAACTTTAATAAAAAGCCCACATGTGAACTAAACCCATTCTTACTAAAAGAAACAAGTCCACATGTCTTTCATTAATATATTAATATAATTAAACAGTCCATTAAATAAATAATGTGCAAATTATATTTTTAATATATTAAATACAATTCTAAATGGACCCACAAATAGTCCGGTAGAATATATCAAGTGATTCATGCAAATCCGTGCAGATTGGGGATCTTAGCGGGCCTATCTAAATTTAAGCTCCAATAGATATAACTCAATCACAATCAACAAATGATTCACTTAGGTTCAATCTATTAATTTTAGTTCATTCCACTAAAGAACTAAAATTGCACTCTTAAATAAAGATGGAATAAGTTAACGATACTCATTCATACCCTAGACAATCATATGGGAGATAGTGAATCCTCGTGAAGAATATCAGTAATCGCCAAGAGCTCATAGACCGCCTATAGCTCTCCAAGTTACCATATTTACTCATATGACCACACTTTGAACTTGGATATATATTATGACTTGTCTAGAAGTCATCTTTCAATAGACACTATTGAAAACTCAACGTTAAGATTTAATATCCAAAACCACAAAGCATCCATATGATGATATTCTACTCACATTTAATAAATGGAGCCATGATGTCCATATCTATAAATGAAGTCCTCTATCGATTAACAAATGAATACCACCAAACTATCGAGGATAGACTATGCTATATAATTGTACTCATTGATAGCTCAAATGATAACACTTGCAACCATAAGTCCATCATTTATCTCAGGATTAAGATAGACTCTCTGATTGTCCTGATAATGAAAAGACTTTTATCTATTGAAGGTTCTAGAAAAAAGTATTTCATTGTGATCCAGTTCAATGCACCCAGTGCACTAGATTCTTTTACTCGAAGACCCTTCGATGATTTTAGACTCATCATAACACATTTGATCCCACTCAAATGCTAGTAAAAGAATTCTACAACTTTAACAAGATAAAGGTGCCCAACCTCTAACTTAAGTTGTGAACGTTATTCAAGACTAACTAAAGAATTGTGTCTACCTCATACATATCCAGATGTACGAACAATTCTTCTTTCATCATAGTCTTTTGACCTTATGATTATTTACTTTGACAATTATAATAATAAATGCTATATAAGATTTTGTTAACAAACATAAATCACTTTATTAATATGAAAAGATTGTCAAGTACAATATTACACTCTTGCTATTTAGCATAATCCTAACAATCTCCCACTTGCGTTATAGCAAATGTGACATATCTCTCATTCCCATGTTCTCTAGGTGCCCATCAAAACTCTTCTGTGGTAGAGCCTTTGTGAAGGGATCGACTAGATTTTCTGCTGACGCGATTTTGGTAATCGTCACATCACCCCTATGCACAATCTCCCTAAGAAGATGATACTTCCTTTCAATGTGTTTTCCTGTCTTATGACTTCTTGGTTCTTTCGAATTAGCCACTGCTCCACTGTTGTCACAGTAGATAGTGATCTGCGTATTCACACTAGGAACCACTTCTAAGTCAATCAAGAATTGGCGGAGCCAAACAGCCTCTTTGGCAGCTTCGCATGCAGCAACATACTCAGCTTCCATGGTGGAGTCAGCAATACATAATTGCTTTGTACTCCTCCATATGACTACTCCTCCTCCAATAGTAAACACATATCCTGATGTGGATTTTCTAGAGTCAAAATCTGACTGGAAATCAGAATCTGTATACCCTACAAGAATCAAATCCCCTTCAGAGTATACAAGCATATTGTATCTCGTTCTCCTGAGAGACTTGAAAATATGCTTGACTGCCGCCCAGTGATCAGGACCAGGTTTCAATTGAAACCTGCTAACTATGCCAACAGCAAAACAAATATCTGGTCTAGTGCAGAGCATTGCATACATGAGACTTCCAACTACCGAGGCATATGAAACCCTACTCATGAATTGCTCTTCATGCTCATTCTTATGAACTTGTTCCTTAGAAAGTTTGATTCCATGCCTGAAAGGTAACATACCTTTCTTGGAATCCTGTATGGAAAACCTAGACAAGATTTTATCTATGAATGAAGCTTGGGATAGTGCAATCGTTCTATTCTTTCTATCCCTTATTACTTGGATACCAAGAATATAACTTGCTTCTCCTAAGTCCTTTATATCAAATTGTTTTGCTAACCATTCTTTTACTGATGTCAATACACCTACATCGTTTCCGACGAGTAGTATTGTAGGGAAAAATACCGTAGTACCCGCAGCGGAAGCGAGACTAAAAATTAGTTTTGGGTAGCTTTTAAAATTTTTCCAATTATGAACCTTAAACCCTTTTGATTAATCAAACATATATATATATATAAGAAAGTAATAAAAGAATTTAATACCTCTTGTCGCGTGATCCGATTGACTTGCGTCGATGGTAATCCGCAAGATCTTCAATCCTAGCACGAACGTGGATCACCTAGGAGCGTGGTCTCCCTTTCTTTGAATTGCAAACCTGTGATGGGATTAAACAAACTTTTCTCTCTTGTTCGTTAGTCACAAAAACAATCAAAAATAACCTAAGATTATTCCGGTCACTTTTGAGTTCTCAATCTAATGATCGAAACTCGCGTGAACCTTGATCGATGTTGTATACACAAGCTTATCAATGATTAAGCAAATAGTACACCATCAAAGAATAATCTATGTTACTTTTTCTTTTGTCTTAGTTGAATAAAATCTCTATCTATGAGTTAAGAAGAAGAAGAAAAATAATTTCTGCACACATGCACTAAGGCTGGCCGAAATTAATATATGTGTATATTTATATGGCCGAAATTTTCTTCTTATTTTTAACCTAGGGTGACCGAAATCCTTGACCAAAAACAATTAGGGTTGCCGCAATTTTTACTCCTAAAAGATTGGAGATTTAATTGCACCCTAATTCCTATTTTGTTTAAGATTTCCAAACCCTAATCAAACTCAATAATCTTTTATTCCTTATTTGACTAAAATAAAAAGACTTCCTGTTTGAATAAATAAAACTAATTATTTATTTCCTTTTCAAACAAGTCTTTCTATTTAATTATACTACTACCAATAGTATACCTTTAGGAAACATATTTCCTAATGAGAAAAGATTTGTATCTTAATTAAATAATTAATTAATGAATTAATTAATTCTCATTTAATTAATTAATGAAAACAAAATAATATTTTAGGTTATTAACCTAGTTGCCGCCCCATACATATATTGGGCCCAAATATTATTTTCTCATTTCATTTAATCCTTTGGACTTTAATTAAAAAGCCCACATGTGAACTAGACCCAATCTTACTAAAAGAAACAAGCCCACATGTCATCCATTAATATATAAATATAATTGTGCAGCCCATTACATAAATAATGTGCAAATTATATTCTTAATATATTAAATTGCAATTCTAGATGGACCCCAAATTGGTCCGGTAGAATATATCAAGTGATCCATGCAAGTCCGTGTGGATTGGGGATCTTGGCGGGCTATCTAAATTTAAGCTCCAATAGACATAACCTAATCACAATCAACAAATGATTCACTTAGGTCCAATCCATTAATTTTAGCTCATTCCACTAAAGAGCTAAAATTGAACTCTTAAATAAAGACAGAAAAGGAAGATGCTTCCTCATTCATACCCTAAACAATCATATTGGAGATAGTGTATCCTCGTGATTAATATCAGTAATCGCCAAGAGTTCATAGACCGCCTATAACTCTCCAAGTTACCATATTTACTCATATGACCACATTTTGAACTTGGATACTTTGACTTGTCCAGAAGCCATGTTTTCAATAGACACTATTGAAAACTCAACGTTGAGATTTAATATCCAATTACCTCAAAACATCCATATGATGATATTATACTCTCATTTAATAAATGGAGCCACGATGTCCATATCTATAAATGAAGTCCTCTATCGATTAACAAATGAATATCACCAAACTATCGAGGATAGACTATGCGATATAATCGTACTCATTGATAGCTCAAATGATATCACCTGCAACCATAAGTCCATCATTTATCTCAGGATTAAGATAGACTCTCCGATTGTCCTGATAATGAAATTACTTTTATCTACTGACGGTTATAGATAAAGTATTTCATTGTGATCCTATTCAATACACCCAGTGCACTAGATCCTTTTGCTCGAAGACACTCCGATGATTTTAGACTCATCATATCTCATTTGATCCCACTCAAATGCTAGCAAAAGAATTCTACAACTTTAACAAGATAAAGGTGTCCAACCTTTAACTTAAGTTGTGAACGATATTCAAGACTAACTAAAGAATTGTGTCTACCACATACATATCCAGATGTATGAACAATTCTTCTTTTCTCATAGTCTTTAGACCTTATGATTATTTACTTTAACAATTATTTAAACTATAAATGCTATAAGATTTGTTTAAACCAGAAATCACTTTATTAATATGAATAAGATTGTTAATTACACCATTACACTCTTGCTATTGAGCATAATCCTAACAATCTCCCACTTGCGCTATAGCAAATGTGTCATATCTCTCAAGCCCATATTCTCTAGGTGCCCATCGAAACTCTTCTGAGGTAGAGCCTTTGTGAAGGGATCTGCTAGATTTTCCGCTGACGCGATTTTGGTAATCGTCACGTCACCTCTTTGAACTATCTCCCTTAAAAGATGATATTTCCTTTCTATGTGTTTACCTCTCTTGTGACTTCTAGGTTCTTTCGAATTAGCCACTGCTCCACTGTTGTCACAGTAGATAGTGATCTGCTTATTCGCACTAGGAACCACTTCCAAGTCAATCAAGAATTGACGGAGCCAAACAGCCTCTTTGGCAGCCTCGCATGCAGCAACATACTCAGCTTCCATGGTGGAATCAGCAATACAAGATTGCTTGATACTCCTCCATATAACTGCTCCTCCTCCAATAGTAAACACAGCCCCTGATGTGGATTTTCTGGAGTCAGAATCTGATTGAAAATCAGAATCTGTATACCCAACGGGAATCAAATCCCCTCCAGAGTATACAAGCATATTATCTCTCGTTCTCTTGAGATACTTGAAAATATGCTTGACTGCCGTCCAGTGATCAGGACCAGGCTTCGATTGAAACCTGCTAACTATGCCAACAGCAAAACAAATATCTGGTCTAGTACAGAGCATTGCATACATGAGACTTCCAACTGCCGAGGCATATGGAACTCTACTCATGAACTGCTCTTCATGCTCATTCTTAGGAACTTGTTCCTTAGAAAGCTTGATTCCATGTCTGAAAGGTAACATACCTTTCTTGGAATCCTGTATGGAAAACCTAGACAAGATTTTGTCTATGTATGAAGCTTGGGATAATGCAATCGTTCTATTCTTTCTATCCCTTATAACTTGGATACCTAGAATAAAACTTGCTTCTCCTAAGTCCTTCATATCAAATTGTTTTGCTAACCATTCTTTTACTGATGTCAATACACCTACATCGTTTCCGATGAGTAGTATATCATCAACATAAAGAATCAGGAAAACCAACTTGTCGCCCTTAATCCTCTTTTATACACAAGGTTCGTCAAGATTCTGAATAAATCCAAAACCTTTGACAGCTTGATCGAACCTTATGTTCCAGGATCTGGATGCTTGCTTTAATCCATATATGGATTTTTGCAACTTGCATACCTTTTCCATTTGGCCCTTTTCAATGAATCCCTCTGGTTGCATCATGTAGATGCTTTCGTCAAGACTTCCATTAAGGAAAGCTGTCTTGACGTCCATTTGCCAAATCTCTAGATCTAAAGATGCTGCAATGGATAAGAGTTTCCTAATGGATTTAAGCATGGCCACAGGAGAGAAGGTTTCCTCGTAATCGATACCTTCTTTCTGTGTATACCCTTTAGCTACCAATCTAGCTTTAAAGGTTTCCACCTTTCCATCCATACCTCTTTTCCTCTTGTATACCCACTTGCACCCAATGGGTTTTATCCCTTTAGGCAAGTCTACAAGGGACCAGACTTTGTTATTGAACATAGATTCAATCTCGGATTGCATTGCCTTTTGCCAATGGCGACTATCAACATCCTCCATAGCTTCCTTGTATGTATAGGGATCATCGTCGTCCGGGAGATTCTCTACAGATTCTCCCAGACCGATGAATCTTTCGGGTTGAGTTCTAACCCTCCCACTACGACGAGGAATGGTAGGTTGTTGATCTTGTGTTGGATCGGAACTTACAATTGGGTTAGGTTGTGTAACCTCTCGTGGAATTGTATCTCCTGACATCTCATTCAGGACAATTCTACTTTTAGGCACAAAATCATTCATATAGTCCTTATCCAGAAATTTAGCATTTGTCGAAACAAATACTTTAAGATCTGAAGGACTATAAAAATAATATCCTTTAGTTTCTTTCGGATACCCTACAAATATACATGTTTCTGAACGGGATTCCATCTTTTCTGTCTTTCCTTTTAACACGTGCGCAGGACATCCAAATATCCTTAAGTGTTGTAAACTAGGCTTGCGCCCAGTCCACAACTCATGCGGTGTTTGAGGAACAGACTTAGATGGTACTCGGTTTAGAATGTATATTGCAGTTTGTAAAGTATATCCCCAGAAAGAAATAGGAAGTGTTGAATAACTCAACATAGACCTAACCATATCCAAAAGAGTTCTATTTCTCCTTTCTGCTACCCCATTTTGTTGAGGTGTACCAGGTGCAGAAAACTGAGAAACTATCCCATTATCAATAAGATATTGCTGAAACTCTCCAGATAGATATTCTCCACCACGATCAGATCTCAAAATTTTTATGTGTTTCTCAAGCTGATTTTCCACTTCAGCTTTAAATGCTTTGAACATGTCAAAAGCATCCGACTTATGTCGCATGAGATACACATAGCCAAATCTTGAGTAATCATCTGTGAAAGTGATGAAGTACTCATATCCACCTCTAGCTTGAATGCTCATAGGTCCACATACATCTGTGTGTATCAATCCTAAACATTCAGTGGCTCTGGCACCTTTGGCAGAGAACGTCCTTTTGGTCATTTTACCTTCCAAACAAGATTCACAAGTTGGCAGATCATCAACCTTTAAGTCACTCAAAGGTCCGTCACTTACCAATCTTTTAATCCTATTAAGGTTAATATGACCTAAGCGTAAATGCCAAAGGTAGGTTTCATCTTTTGATAATTTAACTCTTTTATGATCAGGTTCCGTTATTTCTGTGTCTAACGAGTGAGAGATATTTCTATGCAAGAAGTATAGACCGTTTTCCAATGTACCTTTGCAAATAACTTTGTCATTCTTACTAATAATAAAAACTTTATTAAAAGTAACCGAATATCCAAATTTATTCAAACAAGAAACTGAAATTAAATTCCTCTTGAATTGAGGTACATAATAAACGTCTATCAAATCTAAATGCCTTCTAGAATCCAAACAAACTCTAATATCTCCCACTGCACTTGCAGACACTAACGTTCCGTTGCCCAAGCGCAAATTGATCTCATTCTTATTCAGCCTTCTCCTTTCTTGGAACCCCTGCAAGGAATAACAAACATGATTAGTGGCTCCTGAGTCTATGATCCAAGAATCTGTAGAATCAGCCAAAAAACATGTTTCAAGATAATTCAAATTACCTTCTTCCTTCTTGTTCTGGGACTTTGGGCAATTTCTCTTCCAATGTCCCTTTTCACCACAAAGGAAGCATTTCCCTTTGATCTTGGTTACTTTCTTGGTGTCCTTCTTGGTAGGCCCAAGTTGCTTTTTCTTCTGTTGTTTCTTGACCTTTTGACGGGCCTTAACAGAAGCAACTTTACCAACCACATGAATCTCTTGACCTTTGCCTTTCACAAGGATCTTTTCAGCACTTTGAACATCTTGCATCAGGCTTTGTAAGGTGTATTCCTTTTTGTTCAAAGTGTAGTCCAATTTGAACTGATCAAAGGAATCTGACAATGAATTGACAACCATATCAATCTTTGTCTCACCATCTATCTCAGCGCCATGCAGTTCAGCAATGTTGAGATGTGCTATGACTTTCATCATGTGATCTTTCACAGCCTGTCCAGGTTTCATCCTAAGATTCATAAAAGCAGTCACTGCCTCTCTCTTAGTCGTCCTGGACTTCATAGCAAACATCTCCTCTAGAGACATCATTATATCAGCAGCAGACTCCATTCCTTCATGCTGCTGTTGCAACACGTCGGAGATAGTGGCCATAATATAACATTTGGCCATATCATCTGAAGTCTTCCACTGCTCATACTCATCTCTTTGCAGAATGCTTGATTCAATTGTAGGAGCAGGTGGTTTAGGAGTGGTTAGAACAAACTTATGTTTTTCACTTTGCAGCAACAACCCAATTTTCCTTTTCCATGTTACATAGTTATCTCCAGTTAAGGTGTTATCTTTCAGGATGTTCATAAGTGATGGGGTCATGATTTCTGAATGAAAACAAAGCATATATAAGTAAATAATCATTAAAAAAGCACTTTTAAATATTTATCTTGAATTAAATGAATAACTCAATCATAAAATTCAACGGTGATCTAACACCCATAAATGTTACGCCTCCTTTGGGAGTTCGCACCATTTACTAGTTAGACTAGGTCCCACCTAATTGTTAACATAACAACCAGCGTTTTCAATTTTAGCCTTGCAATTTTACTGACAAGAACTCTTTGGAGGATATCAATAAAATTACATTGAGTGTGTCACCAAGATATCGACCCTCAATTTTCTCTAACGAAAATCCCTCCTTTGGGAGTAGATCTCGTTGAGTCCATTGTCTAGTCTATCCTTGTAAGGAAGTATATTGCTTAATTCCATTTATGGATGTCCCTTTGGGGAATTACCATAAAATAATTAAGCTCAACTAATCTTGGAAGCCATAGGTGTTACAAAAACACCTTCTCCCACTCAATTATTTAAGGCGTGTGATTAAATCCCATAGAATGATTTACCAAGTTATCTAGATGCCAATTTAGATACCTAAATCATTCAATGCATGTTCATACCAAAAGAGATATATGAGTGGCACTCCTATTCTATATGTCATGTTATCATACAACAACAAATATTGTAATATTTAAGCATAAATTAAATAGCAACAATTTTGGCCCATCCTAGAAAAACAAGTAAATTACATTTGACATAGGAATACAAGATCTTCGAGTGGCCCATCACCATAAGCCCATCCTCCAGCCTCCCTCGACGGGATTCCACGGCCCACAACCCCTCGTAAGGGGCTGCCATGCGCAGCCCATGGGCCTTGCATGGCTGCCGTGCGCAGCCTTCTTGGTTCCAAGGCTGCCGTGCGCAGCCCATGTATTTCGGGCACGCCATGCGCAGCCCAATCCACTCCTAGGGTGAGCACGGTGCTCGTTCTCGGTCCCGGTTGCTTCGTTTCTTCGATATAGGACGTGTTACAATTTAATTTAAACAAAATAAAAACTATTGCAGAAAAAAAAATTTTTTTTTTTTTTTTTTTAATCACTGCAGTAAAAATACTGCACATATATATTTAATACAAAAAAAAAAAAACTGCAGCAGAATTTTTAATACAAAGAAAAAATCCTAGCAACTACCAAGAAGGAATTATGGCGATAATAGACCACCCTTCTTGTTACAATTCCGAAACGAAAAATACATTGAAAATCTAGAGCCAAAATCGAGCAATAACAATCCACATAAAAACATATATTAATCCATACATCACATGTAATAATATATGCGAATACCTAGAGTGCCATCTCTTTCTAAAACATGCATAATCACAATAAAAAGAAATCGATCCACGTATATATACGTTAATTAATTAAAAGGGTTCAACCAGGCTCTGATACCAATTGTAGGGAAAAATACCGTAGTACCCGCAGCGGAAGCGAGACTAAAAATTAGTTTTGGGTAGCTTTTAAAATTTTTCCAATTATGAACCTTAAACCCTTTTGATTAATCAAACATATATATATATATAAGAAAGTAATAAAAGAATTTAATACCTCTTGTCGCGTGATCCGATTGACTTGCGTCGATGGTAATCCGCAAGATCTTCAATCCTAGCACGAACGTGGATCACCTAGGAGCGTGGTCTCCCTTTCTTTGAATTGCAAACCTGTGATGGGATTAAACAAACTTTTCTCTCTTGTTCGTTAGTCACAAAAACAATCAAAAATAACCTAAGATTATTCCGGTCACTTTTGAGTTCTCAATCTAATGATCGAAACTCGCGTGAACCTTGATCGATGTTGTATACACAAGCTTATCAATGATTAAGCAAATAGTACACCATCAAAGAATAATCTATGTTACTTTTTCTTTTGTCTTAGTTGAATAAAATCTCTATCTATGAGTTAAGAAGAAGAAGAAAAATAATTTCTGCACACATGCACTAAGGCTGGCCGAAATTAATATATGTGTATATTTATATGGCCGAAATTTTCTTCTTATTTTTAACCTAGGGTGACCGAAATCCTTGACCAAAAACAATTAGGGTTGCCGCAATTTTTACTCCTAAAAGATTGGAGATTTAATTGCACCCTAATTCCTATTTTGTTTAAGATTTCCAAACCCTAATCAAACTCAATAATCTTTTATTCCTTATTTGACTAAAATAAAAAGACTTCCTGTTTGAATAAATAAAACTAATTATTTATTTCCTTTTCAAACAAGTCTTTCTATTTAATTATACTACTACCAATAGTATACCTTTAGGAAACATATTTCCTAATGAGAAAAGATTTGTATCTTAATTAAATAATTAATTAATGAATTAATTAATTCTCATTTAATTAATTAATGAAAACAAAATAATATTTTAGGTTATTAACCTAGTTGCCGCCCCATACATATATTGGGCCCAAATATTATTTTCTCATTTCATTTAATCCTTTGGACTTTAATTAAAAAGCCCACATGTGAACTAGACCCAATCTTACTAAAAGAAACAAGCCCACATGTCATCCATTAATATATAAATATAATTGTGCAGCCCATTACATAAATAATGTGCAAATTATATTCTTAATATATTAAATTGCAATTCTAGATGGACCCCAAATTGGTCCGGTAGAATATATCAAGTGATCCATGCAAGTCCGTGTGGATTGGGGATCTTGGCGGGCTATCTAAATTTAAGCTCCAATAGACATAACCTAATCACAATCAACAAATGATTCACTTAGGTCCAATCCATTAATTTTAGCTCATTCCACTAAAGAGCTAAAATTGAACTCTTAAATAAAGACAGAAAAGGAAGATGCTTCCTCATTCATACCCTAAACAATCATATTGGAGATAGTGTATCCTCGTGATTAATATCAGTAATCGCCAAGAGTTCATAGACCGCCTATAACTCTCCAAGTTACCATATTTACTCATATGACCACATTTTGAACTTGGATACTTTGACTTGTCCAGAAGCCATGTTTTCAATAGACACTATTGAAAACTCAACGTTGAGATTTAATATCCAATTACCTCAAAACATCCATATGATGATATTATACTCTCATTTAATAAATGGAGCCACGATGTCCATATCTATAAATGAAGTCCTCTATCGATTAACAAATGAATATCACCAAACTATCGAGGATAGACTATGCGATATAATCGTACTCATTGATAGCTCAAATGATATCACCTGCAACCATAAGTCCATCATTTATCTCAGGATTAAGATAGACTCTCCGATTGTCCTGATAATGAAATTACTTTTATCTACTGACGGTTATAGATAAAGTATTTCATTGTGATCCTATTCAATACACCCAGTGCACTAGATCCTTTTGCTCGAAGACACTCCGATGATTTTAGACTCATCATATCTCATTTGATCCCACTCAAATGCTAGCAAAAGAATTCTACAACTTTAACAAGATAAAGGTGTCCAACCTTTAACTTAAGTTGTGAACGATATTCAAGACTAACTAAAGAATTGTGTCTACCACATACATATCCAGATGTATGAACAATTCTTCTTTTCTCATAGTCTTTAGACCTTATGATTATTTACTTTAACAATTATTTAAACTATAAATGCTATAAGATTTGTTTAAACCAGAAATCACTTTATTAATATGAATAAGATTGTTAATTACACCATTACACTCTTGCTATTGAGCATAATCCTAACAAGTATATCATCAACATAAAAAATTAGGAAAACCAACTTGTCGCCTTTGATCCTTTTGTATACACAAGGTTCGTCAAGGTTCTGAACAAATCCAAAACCTTCCACAGCTTGATCGAACCTTATGTTTTAGGATTTGGATGCTTGCTTTAATCCATATATGGATTTTTGCAACTTGCATACCTTTTCCACTTGGCCTTTTTCAATGAATCCTTCTGGTTGCATCATATAGATGCTTTCGTCAAGACTTCCATTAAGGAAAGCTGTCTTGACGTCCATTTGTCAAATCTCTAAATCTAAAGATGCCGCAATGGATAAGAGTATCCTAATGGATTTAAGCATGGCCACAGGAGAGAAGGTTTCCTCGTAATCGATACCTTCTTTCTGTGTATAACCTTTAGCTACTAATCTAGCTTTAAAGGTTTCCACCTTTTCATCCATACCTCTTTTCCTCTTGTATACCCACTTGTATCCAATGGGTTTTATCCCTTTAGGCAAGTCTACAAGGGACCAGACTTTGTTATTAAACATTGACTCAATCTCAGATTGCATTGCCTTTTGCCAATGGCGACTATCAACATCCTCCATTGCTTCCGTATATGTGTAGGGATCATCGTCATCCGGGAGATACTCCACTGATTCTCCCAGACTGATGTATCTCTCGGGTTGTCTTACAACCCTCCCACTACGATGAGGAATGGTAGGTTGTTGATCTTGTGATGGTTCAGAACTTACAATTGGGCTAGGTTGTGAAACCTCTTATGGAATTGTATCTCCTGACATCTCATTCAACAATTCTACTTTTAGGTATAAACTCATTCATATAGTCCTTTTCCAGAAATTTAGCATTTGTCGAAACAAATACTTTAAGATCTGAAGGACTATAGAAATAATACCCTTTAGTTCCTTTTGGATACCCCACAAATATGCATGTTTCTGTACGGGACTCCATCTTTTCTGTCTTTCCTTTTAACACATGAGTAGGATAACCAAATATCCTTAAGTGTTGTAAACTAGGCTTTCATCCAGTCCACAACTCATGCGGTGTTTGAGGAACCGACTTCGATGGTACATCGTTTAGAATGTACATTGCAATTTGTAGAGCATATCCCCAAAAAGAAACAGGGAGTGTTGAATAACTCAACATTGACCTAACCATATTCAAAAGAGTTATATTTCTTCTTTCTGCAACCCCATTCTATTGAGGTGTACCTGGTGCAGAAAACTGAGAAATGATTCCATTATCAATAAGATATTGCTGAAACTCACCAGATAGATATTCTCCACTACGATCAGATCTCAAGATTTATGTGTTTCTCTAGCTGATTCTCCACTTCAGCATTGAATGCTTTGAACATGTCAAAAGCATCCGACTAATATCTCATGAGATACACATAACCAAATCTTGAATGATCATCTGTGAAAGTGATGAAGTACTCATATCCACCTCTAGCTTGAATGCTCATAAGACCCCATACATCAGAGTGTATTAATCCTAAACATTCAATGGCTCTTCTGCCTTTGGTCCTGAACGACCTTTTGGTCATTTGACCTTCCAAACAGGATTCACAAGTTGGTAGATCATCAACCTTTAAGTCACTTAAAGGTCCATCACTAACCAATCTTTTAATCCTATTAAGGTTAATATGACCTAGGCACAAATGGCATAGGTAGGTTTCATCTTATGATAATTTTACTCTTTTATGATTAGATTGCATTAACTATGTGTCTAACAAATGAGAGATATTTCTATGTAAATAGAATAGACCATTTTCCAATGTATCTTTGCAAACAAATTTGTCATCCTTACTAATAATAAAATTTTTATTAAAAGTAATTGAATATTCAAATTTATTTAAACAAGAAACTGAAATTTAATTTCTCTTGAATTGAGGTACATAATAAATGTCTATCAAATATAAATGCCTACTAGCATCTAGATTAACGCTAATATCTTCCACTGCACTAGCAGACACCAACGCTCTGTTGCTTAAATGCAAATTGATTTAATTCTTATTCAACCTTCTCCTTTCTTGAAACCCCCATAAGGAATAACAAACATGATTAGTGGCTCCAGAGTCTACGATCCAAGAATCTGTAGAATCTGCCGGAAAAACATGTTTCAAGATAATTCTCATTACCTTGTTCCTTCTTATTCTGAGACTTTGGGCAATTACTTTTCCAATGTCTCATTTCACCACAAAAGAAGCACTTCCTTTTGATCTTGGTTACTTTCTTAGTCTCCATCTTGGTAGGCCCAAGTTGCTTTTTCTTCTATTATTCCTTAACCTTCTGACGGGTCTTAATAGTAGCAACTTTACCAACCATATGAATCTCTTCTAGAGACATCATCATATCAGCAGCAGACCCCATTCCTTCATGCTGCTGTTGCAACACGTCGGAGATGGTAGCCATTTGGCCATCTCATTAGAGGTCTTCCACTGCTCATACTCATCTCATTCATCACATTAGACTCATTAGTAGGAGCAGGTGGTTTAGGAATAGTTAGAACAAACTTTATATTTTTTTCAGCTTGCAGCAACAACCCAATTTTCCTTTTCCATGTGACATAATTATTACCAGTTAAAGTTTTATCTTTTTGGATGATCATTAGGGTTGGGATCATGATTTCTTAATAAAACAAAATTATATATAAGTAAATAATCATTGTTTAGCATTTTCGAATATTTATCTTGAATTAAATATTTATAATTCAATCGTAAAATTCAACATTCGATCCAACATCCATAAATGTTACGCCTCCTTTGGGAGTTCGCACCATTTACTAGTTGGACTAGGTCCCACCTAATTGTTAACATAACAACCAACGTTTTCAATTTTAGCCTTGTGTTTTTATTAACAAGAACTCTTGGGAGGATATTAATAAAAACACATTGAGTGTACTACCAAGATTTCGACCCTCAATATATTCCCTCACGAAAATCCCTCCTTGGGGAGTAGATCTCGTTTGAGTCAATTGTCTAGTCTATCCTTGTAAGGAAGTATCTTGCTATATTCCATTCATGGACGCCCCTTGGGGGAATTACCAAAAACAATATAGTTCAACTAACCTTGGAGGCCATAGGTGTTTGCAATACACCTTCTCCCACTCAATTATTTAAGGCATGTGATTAAATCCCAAAGAATGATTTACCAAGTTATCTAGAGGCCAATTAGATACCTAAATCATTCAATGCATGTTCATACCAAAAGAGATATATGAGTGGCACTCCTATTCTACATGACATGTTATCAAACAATAACAAATATTGTAATATTTACAAAAAAATAAATAGCCACAATTTTGATCCATCCTAGAAAAGAAAGTAAATTACAATTGTTTGGAATACAAAAAATCTCCTTTCTTGGCGAACAAATCTTCAAGCGGCCATGGATCACGTGAGCACCCACGGCTGCCCAATTGGCATGCACACTCCACAACCCTAACAAGGGCTGCCGTGTGCAGCCCATGGACTCCATGGGGCTGCCATGCGCAGCCCACAGTCCAACATGCACAGCTGCGTGCAATTTTGCACGCGTGCACGTTGCTATGGTGCGCATGGTCCCAAATTCGTTCCGGTTGCTATTAATGCTTCAAGTCTTCGAATCTTCGATGCTTGAACATATTACATACATATTTAAACAATGAAAATACTGCAGTAATTTTTTTTATTATTATTCACAGCAGTATTTAATAAAAAAAAATACTGCACTTATTTTTTAATACATAAAAAAAATATTGCAGTTAAATTTAATACATTAAAAAAAAAACTTAGCAACTACCAAGAAGGAAATTGTGACGATAATAGGCCACCCTTCTTGTTACAATTCCGAAACAAAAAATACATTGAAATTCTAGGATCAAAATCAAGCAACAACAATTCACTTTATATCAAAATATAACATATATAAATCCATACATTCCAATGTAATTATATATGAGAATACCTAGAGTGCCATCTCTTTCTAATCATGCATAATCACAATAAAAAGAAATAGATTCACGTATATATACGTTAATTAATTAAAGGGTACAACCAGGCTCTGATACCAATTGTAGGGAAAAAATTACATGCAAGCAGCGGAAGCGAGACTAAAAGAGTTTAGTATATTTTAATTTTTTTTTTCATATTGAACCTTAACCCTTTAATTAATTAAACAATATATACCAAAAGATATCATACCTTTGTCGCGTGATCCGATTGACTATGCGTCGATGGTAATCCGCAAGATCTTCCAATCCGATCATGAACGTGAATCACTTAGGAGCGTGGTCTCCCTTCTTTGAATTGTGAACCTAAGAATGGACAAACAAAACTTTTCTGATTCTGTTAGTCACTATAATCTCCAAAAGATTGTTAAGAATGTCCCGGTTACTTTTGAATTCACAATTGTTAGATTGAAACTCGCGTGAACCTTATTCAAAATTGTGCACAAGACCTCTTCATGTAAAGATCACTAGTGCAGTATCGAAATAAGAACAATTCTTCTCACAATCTCTTTTGGCCGAATCACTCACTATTCTAAGAGTTGGATTTTATTTTTCTCTAGCAATAGAAAAATCTCTCAATTGCAAAAAACTAGGGTTTTTTTTTTTACAAATATACAAAGAATATATATTTTTCTTTTTCACGCCTAATATATATATTTGTATATATATGCTGCACAATAGCCTAATATATATCTTAATATATGTATACTGCACAACAGCCTAATATATATCTTAATATATATATAATGCACGCCTGATACATATATATATATATATATCTAGTGCAATTAATTGCACGCCTAATATATATATTTATATATAGTGCATGGCCACCTTTTTACATATATGCATGAATTCTACTTTTTATATATATATATATATATTACACATATCTCGGCAATTAGTTGCCATATATATTATATATATTTTATAGCAATCTGAATTCAACTTGTCATGTATATAATATTCAAACCCTAATCAAACTTTTTAGTGTATTTGTGACTATATAAAAGACTTCCTAATTTGACTAAACAAATAAAGTCTTTTATATTTAGTATAATACTAATAGTAGTATACTACTAGGAAACATATTTCCTAATCAAAAAAAGATTTGATTTTTAATTAAATAATTAATTAACATATTAATTAATTTTCATTTAATCAAATAATAAAATAAAACAATATAATGGGCTAAAAATTAGCCATTGCCGCCCATGACTAGAACTTGAGCCTACATATTATTTTTTTTATTTTATTTAATCCATTTAGACTTTAATAAAAATCTCACATGTGAACTATACCCATTCTTACTAAAAGAAACAAGTCCACATGTCTTTCATTAATATATTAATATAATTAAACAGTCCATTAAATAAATAATGTGCAAATTATATTCTTAATATATTAAATACAATTCTAAATGGACCCACAAATAGTCCGGTAGAATATATCAAGTGATTCATGCAAGTCCGTGCGGATTGGGGATCTTGGCGGGCCTATCTAAATTTAAGCTCCAATAGATATAACTCAATCACAATCAACAAATGATTCACTTAGGTTCAATCTATTAATTTTAGTTCATTCCACTAAAGAACTAAAATTGCACTTTTAAATAAAGATGGAATAAGTTAACGATACTCATTCATACCCTAGACAATCATATGGGAGATAGTGAATCCTCGTGAAGAATATCAGTAATCGCCAAGAGCTCATAGACCGCCTATAGCTCTCTAAGTTACCATATTTACTCATATGACCACACTTTGAACTTGGATATATATTATGACTTGTCTAGAAGTCATCTTTCAATAGACACTATTGAAAACTCAACGTTAAGATTTAATATCCAAAACCACAAAGCATCCATATGATGATATTCTACTCACATTTAATAAATGGAGCCACGATGTCCATATCTATAAATGAAGTCCTCTATCGATTAACAAATGAATACCACCAAACTATCGAGGATAGACTATGCTATATAATCGTACTCATTGATAGCTCAAATGATAACACTTGCAACCATAAGTCCATCATTTATCTCAGGATTAAGATAGACTCTCCGATTGTCCTGATAATGAAAAGACTTTTATCTATTGACGGTTCTAGAAAAAAGTATTTCATTGTGATCCAGTTCAATGCACCCAGTGCACTAGATTCTTTTACTCGAAGACCCTTCGATGATTTTAGACTCGTCATAACATATTTGATCCCACTCAAATGCTAGTAAAAGAATTCTACAACTTTAACAAGATAAAGGTGCCCAACCTCTAACTTAAGTTGTGAACGTTATTCAAGACTAACTAAAGAATTGTGTCTACCTCATACATATCCAGATGTACGAACAATTCTTCTTTTCTCATAGTCTTTTGACCTTATGATTATTTACTTTGACAATTATAATAATAAATGCTATATAAGATTTTGTTAACAAACAGAAATCACTTTATTAATATGAAAAGATTGTCAAGTACAATATTACACTCTTACTATTGAGCATAATCCTTACAGTCATATGATTGATAATCTCGGTCGTGACGACACCGCCTATCACAAGTATCTACAACGTCAGACCTATGCTGAAGACCTAGGCTTAAACTCTCTTACTCCCCCTCTAATAATTTCAGAAACCAATCCCAATGACACCCCCCCCCCCCCCCCCAAACACCCCTAATTTGACAAGCCACTCAGAAAATATTTCTAATCCCCCTCTAGAATTTGATCCACCGGAACCTGAAGAGCAAGAAGAAGTGTTACAGAAGCATAACAAATCTAATCTGGAGGCTTTGTAGCGGTTTGCAATTACTACAAAAAAGCATATAAGTGACACAAATAAGGAGAATATGGCACTTATCGGAAGCATATAACGAGCAAACATCTAGAAGCAGAGGCTATATCGAGTTTACAAACACAAATTCTCAGATATACTACCCGTAACCAACAATTATTTCGTTATAGTGATTAACAGATTAATAGAGAAGAATTTGCTAGAATAGTAGTAGTAGAACACTTATTATTTAGTTTTGGTGAAAAGGTTGGTTATATTAATTATTGTTGACGAGCATTAAATCATGCTGCATATCGTGTTCCCAGAACCACGCTCTCAGAAACACTTGAAAAGATTTATGACAAAGAAAAAACAAAGTTGGAAAAATATTTTGAAAAATATAACGGTCGTGTTTCCGTATGTGCCGACATATGGAGTGACCATTGGCAAGTGCATTCATACTTGACTGTCACTTGCCATTATATAGATAATGCATGGAATATCTAGAAAAGAATTCTTGTATTTAAAGTTTTTAATGAATCACACAGTGCTCATAATATTTTTAGATAACTTAGAATTATTTTTGCAGAGTATAAAATTAAAAACAAAATTTTTTGCAATTTGATAATTCTTCTAGCAATACCGCTGCTATTCCTGCTTTACTTGATTTATGCAAACCTTATCTTGGTGGTAAATTTTTTTCATCAAAGATGTACATGCCATGTTTTAAATTTATGTGTTTTAAAAGGATTATACACTCTTGAACAGTTTATTCAACCTATTAAAAATGCCCTAAATTTTTTGTGGAGACATCCTGCTACAAAGAAATAATGGGCAACATATTGTAAACAAAATGGTAGGCGTGTTGTTAGATTTCCTCATCAAGTTCCAACACATAGGAATTCTACTTATAAATTGCTTGCTAAAAGTTATGATTATAGGGATTTATTAGTTTCTTTTATTCAAAAGTCTTTTATAATGCTACTAACAATTTATTTGGTGTTTATTATCCAACAACTCATTTATTTATTATTGAGAGTCTTAATATTGTTAGTGCATTTTGCTTAATGTGAATCCGACCTAGAATTACTAGAGCCCGTTAATGATATGAAGGAAAAATGGTTAAAATATTATAAGGAGTTTCCAAATATTTATTTGATTGCCATGTGTTTTAATCCACGTTCTAGATTAGAAAGTTTGTCTGATTATCTAACTGCTTATTAAGAACAAGGTTTAAAAATAGAATATGATGTTGATGCATTTATTGTATTAGTTATATGATGAATATGTTAGCGTTTATGGACCCTCACTGAACTTAGATGTTACACAAACACAAAATGTATCTCATTCCCCATCATCCTCCGGCTCCGGATTTATGAGTATAGGGTATAATCTATTATCCAAAAAAAAACCAAAAAATTATGAGGTTCTTCATCAAGCTCCTCCAACACGTATTTCGAGCTTGAATTAAGTACATCTTTTGAGTTTCTAAAAGAAACAGAAGATAAAAAATTTGATATCCTACAATGGTGGAAAGAGTATAAAACTACAATGGTGGAAAGAGTATAAAAAGTACTCTCCAATCATTTGTGTAGATGAGTGGACTAAGACGTAATACCGACAACAAGAAATCGTAGAAATCGAGCATGAGGAACCGTACGATTTCTTCAAAAATGACGAACTTGAAAGTGGAGCAACGGAATAACGGGTCTATGGATGTGGATCATGACAACAATTAGTCCAAATCATCACCAAACCTGCAATAAAAGGTAAGAGAACTACGTTTACTTTGATTCATCTAAACCCGAAGAGGATACATAGGCAACTTAATTGTGGCTACAATTAAGTGCAAGGCTAATAACTTTACATTTTTGAAAGTTCACAAATTAACACGGTGTGTATACAATATTAATCTAGAGGGAGGAGGAGGGGGGGGGGGTTGAATAGATTTTAACTAGTTTTCACCCAATTTTCGTTTAAGGTCAATATTCTGAAAATGCCCCTAATAGACAATATAAAAACAACAAGTGTAATATGGTGCGGAATTATAAATGACACTTGATGTATACGTGGAAAACCCAACCACTGGGAAAAAACCACGGGCTGTTTAGTGTGCCACACTTGAACCTTGAAATCCACTAATTGAAATGAAGTTTACAACCTATGTAGACCTCGTCTAACACTCCGGTCTGTAACCCCCCACTTCTACCACGCGGGCCTTTAAAAGTGGCTCTAATCCATCTTGCTTGTGGCCTAAGCAACCTTAGCCAACAAGACTTAAATTCTCAATGAAGAGATAAAACAACCTATGTGTGAATATATAAAAATACTCAATACATGCAATAAGAGCTAGGCAACCCTATATGCTTATCTAGGATGATTAGATGGCAACAAATGCAATCCTAGATATCAATGGCTAAATGACATGTCAAATAGCTTAGCTAACAATAGATTATAAAAACCTAGATAGCTATCACAATACAACACTCAATCATGTCATCACAAACAATCTCTATTTTGAATATAAGATATTAATCTAAGATCATTCAAATAATAAAAGAGATGCCTTGATAAATAAAACACTAAATATCAATGATAAAAGTGAAGAACATACCAAGGGAAGTGTGATGACCAAAACCCATGCAACTAAGCAAACTAACTATGCTAGAAAATGTTTAGATGATCTTTGATGCACATGTGTATGGTTTGAGTGTATAAAAATGAGTTCTTGATTTAATTTTCTCTCAAAAATCTCTCTTTCAAGTTTAGGGTTCTTTTAGAGTCAGAGAACTAAGTTAGAGAAATGAGAAAGTATGATATATATAGGCATCAAGAACAGGGCATGTGAAAAGACAAAATTGCCCTTGAAATCACCGATCGGCGGTTTCATTCTGCGGTCATGGCCACAGAATGTAACCACCGAATTGAACCCGAGAAGCAGGAGATCATTCGGCGACCAGATTCGGCAGTCACACGAAACCGCAAATCAAAACCCAAAATGAAACCGACCTAAAATATCTAATTCGGCGGTTTCAATTCGGCGGCCAGGCTGCCGATTAAACCGCAGAATCAAACCCGAGAATAATAAATGCATCAGGTCAATTTGGCAGTTTAGATTCGGCGGCCTGACCGCCGATCGTAACCGCAGATTTAATCCAGAGCTTTCTGGAATTAAACGGCGGTTTCATTCGGCGGTCATGGCCGCCGATCAAACCGCTGTTTCACCAATGATGGCGAAACCAAAGGAGAAGCCAAGGGCATTCTCCGAAGGCGATCTTCGCGCAAAACCAAGCACATTATCTTGCGAGCGCGGACGTTTCCGAACATATTCGGGAAACGAATTACACGACACAAAACACACACCAAGATATGACAAACAATGTGTTAGTGTGAAAAGTGACATTTGAAGAGAATGCACACAAAAGTAAAGCATACATATGCAAACATTACAAGTGAGTGTGTGCAACTAAATTTCTTCAATAAGAAAGTAAGCACAAGATATACCTTTGAGTGCTTGTCCACCTTGAGGTCTTGAGAAGGGTCATTTAGCATGAACACCTATCACTTAAGCTACCCTTTATAAACAACCCCAATATGTGGTTTGCACACGAAATAAGCCAATAAAAAACCGAGAATCCTTACAATTTTTTTTTAAAAAATTTTTTTAATTTAATTTTGGAATTTGTCATTTATTTATTTTATGTTATTTTCGGGTGACCCAAATGGTCAAATACCCAATGAAATGTAATTTGTCATTCTGTTTAATTTTATTTTTAATTTAATTTTATAATTTGTCATTTATTTATTTTATTTTATTTTCGAGTGACCCAACCCAATGAATTTTAGTTTATTTTATTTTGTAATTTGTCATTTATTTATTTTATTTTCTCTACAATTTCACATGTCTAATTTTTTTTATTAAATAAGAAAAAAAAGGTTCAAAATAGTCAGAACCGGAACCGGAATTGGCCTTAGGCAGTTCCGATTCCAATTCCCCTAGCACTGGAACCAAGGCCATCGATTCCGAACTGAAACCGAAATTGACGTCAAGTCTGGATTTGCCTAACGTCTGACTTTAAAGGCATTGTCAAGCATTGGGATTTGACCAGATGCCTTGATCTGTCAGGCCAAGTTCTAGGCTTTCTTGTGTTGCCCGAATGGGTTTGGGACATTTTTATCCTTTGCTTAATTTGAAGGTCTGTTTTTTGACCACTATAGTTTGTCCCGCACTCTTCAAGCTTGAAATCTTCATGTTAGAGAGTTAATGAGTCGAACTCGTGGTCGATTGTTCATATAGAGCAAGATCAAGGACCTATGAGCCATTGGATCGATTTAGAGTATTGAGCGAGATCTTGTCGATTTATTTTTGGAGGCCAGTGATAATTATTTTTTAGGCCGACATTTTGTGTCAAGCCATTCTTCACATCGAGAGATCATGATTGGCATTGCTTTCAATATCGAACAGTTCAGCATAGTCATCCATGGTTAAGCCCTTTTCGTAGTGGGTTTAAGGAGCTAGAGCCAACCCTTTTTAAATTTGGGATTTTTCTAAGGCTGACGTGGTAGGATCATCAAGTAGGCGCATTTGTCGAGGCTTTTTGGATTTTGAATTGGCGCCTTTTGAGTCCTATAGGTGATAGGAGTCTTTTCAGGTGACGTCAACATAGATTATGTGCCCTGTCATATTGAGACACATGTCCCCGGTCGAAGCGACGTGCCTTGTCATATTGAGACGCGTGTCCCCAGGGGTTTATATATTTCATGCCATCAATCAATCATTCAATCACAACAATAATTCATCGTTTGAATTGGTGAATTGAAAAATAATGTTTTATACATACAATTGGGCTGTTAGGTTAATTTACTTGTCAAGATAAGAAAGTAATATTTGATGGAGGCATGGACCATGAGGTTGTGTTTCAACCGTACAAAAGGTTTTCGGGTTATATCATTGTTAAAGAGTTGTGATTCATCATTTATGATGAGTTTGCAGTTATTGCCTTCCATCAAACTGATCTCATATGGAATTGAAGAGATCTAGAAATAATTTCCAGATCACTTCCAAATTTTTACATGTTTTCGATACCCATTTGTGATGGAATGGCTTCATCAGATATGCAGGTTAGATGAAGTTGGGGAGAGAAGGGATCAGGAAATTTCCAGATCTCTTCCAAATTTTTACCTTTTTATTTTTTATTTTTTATTTTTTTTTTAAGATTTCCACCGTCCATCTCAGAGATGGAAGGTGGAGATCAATCTATCAAAAAAAATTTAAATGTTTTTTTTTATTTGTAAATTTTTTGATAAATATATTTTCATTTCATGTTTCAACTACAACTACTGAATGATCATTTTAGGCTATCTGGATTGTCAAGACTAGGCTTCGTAACATGATAAAGGATGAATTTCTCAACAACTCATTGATCATCTAAATTGAAAGAGAAATTTAGTATTGAAGCAATTATAGATGACATTTTTTTTAATCTAAAAAAGTGAAAACTTCTCTTTTAAATTGTATATATAGATTGTTTTAGTTTCATTTCCTTTCATTTATGATTGAGACTAAATGATATGATTTGTTTTTATTTATTTATTATTATTTCTAATATTAGCAAACCTTTTAAATTTTTTATTTTATAGTAATTATACATTCATCATTTAAAATTAGTTCAAGTTTTGGCCCCTTAAGGTCAAAATCTTGGTTTCACCCTGTATCAAACCCAAACACAGTAAAAGCTTAAATCGAATCCCATTGACGTACCTTCATCGGTTGTCCGTTTGTCTTCCTCAAACTATGCAAACTATTCGACCCTCTACAAGTGAAGATTCTTCATCTAGTCAAGGGCAGAATTGGAAGACCAAAGTGGAGTGATCAAATTACAAAAAAATTAAAATCGGTAGAACTAAAATGTAAATTACAAAAAATAAAAAAAAAATAAAAAAAAATTGAAGTATTTAATAGTTGGGAGCCGATATTGACAAAAAATATGATAAGCACACACATATTTTAATAAAAATTTAAATTACAAAAATATCCTAATAGGAATTTACCAATAAGGACAAATTAGTTTAATTAAAAATAAACAAAATACTATTTAAACCCATTAATTACACCCATATCTTCAATTATTGGGAATTAGATATAACAGCAATACAAGTTTCATGGCATGCAACTTTGATCTTGGGATACCCTTTCATCCAGATGATGTGCAATTTTTCCATGGCTCCAGTACCGAAAGTCATATGATGCAACACATTGCATTTAATCTCTCCAATTAGGGTAAATTGCACAAACTTACCTTTATTTTTGTCATAAAAGCATAATACTCAACAAATGGTCTTAATTGCAC
>CATOZR010000016.1:5000-10000 GCA_954870605.1 Acer campestre
CCCTAAACCCTAAACCCTAAACCCTAAACCCTAAACCCTAAACCCTAAACCCTAAACCCTAAACCCTAAACCCTAAACCCTAAACCCTAAACCCTAAACCCTAAACCCTAAACCCTAAACCCTAAACCCTAAACCCTAAACCCTAAACCCTAAACCCTAAACCCTAAACCCTAAACCCTAAACCCTAAACCCTAAACCCTAAACCCTAAACCCTAAACCCTAAACCCTAAACCCTAAACCCTAAACCCTAAACCCTAAACCCTAAACCCTAAACCCTAAACCCTAAACCCTAACCCTAAACCCTAAACCCTAAACCCTAAACCCTAAACCCTAAACCCTAAACCCTAAACCCTAAACCCTAAACCCTAAACCCTAAACCCTAAACCCTAAACCCTAAACCCTAAACCCTAAACCCTAAACCCTAAACCCTAAACCCTAAACCCTAAACCCTAAACCCTAAACCCTAAACCCTAAACCCTAAACCCTAAACCCTAAACCCTAAACCCTAAACCCTAAACCCTAAACCCTAAACCCTAAACCCTAAACCCTAAACCCTAAACCCTAAACCCTAAACCCTAAACCCTAAACCCTAAACCCTAAACCCTAAACCCTAAACCCTAAACCCTAAACCCTAAACCCTAAACCCTAAACCCTAAACCCTAAACCCTAAACCCTAAACCCTAAACCCTAAACCCTAAACCCTAAACCCTAAACCCTAAACCCTAAACCCTAAACCCTAAACCCTAAACCCTAAACCCTAAACCCTAAACCCTAAACCCTAAACCCTAAACCCTAAACCCTAAACCCTAAACCCTAAACCCTAAACCCTAAACCCTAAACCCTAAACCCTAAACCCTAAACCCTAAACCCTAAACCCTAAACCCTAAACCCTAAACCCTAAACCCTAAACCCTAAACCCTAAACCCTAAACCCTAAACCCTAAACCCTAAACCCTAAACCCTAAACCCTAAACCCTAAACCCTAAACCCTAAACCCTAAACCCTAAACCCTAAACCCTAAACCCTAAACCCTAAACCCTAAACCCTAAACCCTAAACCCTAAACCCTAAACCCTAAACCCTAAACCCTAAACCCTAAACCCTAAACCCTAAACCCTAAACCCTAAACCCTAAACCCTAAACCCTAAACCCTAAACCCTAAACCCTAAACCCTAAACCCTAAACCCTAAACCCTAAACCCTAAACCCTAAACCCTAAACCCTAAACCCTAAACCCTAAACCCTAAACCCTAAACCCTAAACCCTAAACCCTAAACCCTAAACCCTAAACCCTAAACCCTAAACCCTAAACCCTAAACCCTAAACCCTAAACCCTAAACCCTAAACCCTAAACCCTAAACCCTAAACCCTAAACCCTAAACCCTAAACCCTAAACCCTAAACCCTAAACCCTAAACCCTAAACCCTAAACCCTAAACCCTAAACCCTAAACCCTAAACCCTAAACCCTAAACCCTAAACCCTAAACCCTAAACCCTAAACCCTAAACCCTAAACCCTAAACCCTAAACCCTAAACCCTAAACCCTAAACCCTAAACCCTAAACCCTAAACCCTAAACCCTAAACCCTAAACCCTAAACCCTAAACCCTAAACCCTAAACCCTAAACCCTAAACCCTAAACCCTAAACCCTAAACCCTAAACCCTAAACCCTAAACCCTAAACCCTAAACCCTAAACCCTAAACCCTAAACCCTAAACCCTAAACCCTAAACCCTAAACCCTAAACCCTAAACCCTAAACCCTAAACCCTAAACCCTAAACCCTAAACCCTAAACCCTAAACCCTAAACCCTAAACCCTAAACCCTAAACCCTAAACCCTAAACCCTAAACCCTAAACCCTAAACCCTAAACCCTAAACCCTAAACCCTAAACCCTAAACCCTAAACCCTAAACCCTAAACCCTAAACCCTAAACCCTAAACCCTAAACCCTAAACCCTAAACCCTAAACCCTAAACCCTAAACCCTAAACCCTAAACCCTAAACCCTAAACCCTAAACCCTAAACCCTAAACCCTAAACCCTAAACCCTAAACCCTAAACCCTAAACCCTAAACCCTAAACCCTAAACCCTAAACCCTAAACCCTAAACCCTAAACCCTAAACCCTAAACCCTAAACCCTAAACCCTAAACCCTAAACCCTAAACCCTAAACCCTAAACCCTAAACCCTAAACCCTAAACCCTAAACCCTAAACCCTAAACCCTAAACCCTAAACCCTAAACCCTAAACCCTAAACCCTAAACCCTAAACCCTAAACCCTAAACCCTAAACCCTAAACCCTAAACCCTAAACCCTAAACCCTAAACCCTAAACCCTAAACCCTAAACCCTAAACCCTAAACCCTAAACCCTAAACCCTAAACCCTAAACCCTAAACCCTAAACCCTAAACCCTAAACCCTAAACCCTAAACCCTAAACCCTAAACCCTAAACCCTAAACCCTAAACCCTAAACCCTAAACCCTAAACCCTAAACCCTAAACCCTAAACCCTAAACCCTAAACCCTAAACCCTAAACCCTAAACCCTAAACCCTAAACCCTAAACCCTAAACCCTAAACCCTAAACCCTAAACCCTAAACCCTAAACCCTAAACCCTAAACCCTAAACCCTAAACCCTAAACCCTAAACCCTAAACCCTAAACCCTAAACCCTAAACCCTAAACCCTAAACCCTAAACCCTAAACCCTAAACCCTAAACCCTAAACCCTAAACCCTAAACCCTAAACCCTAAACCCTAAACCCTAAACCCTAAACCCTAAACCCTAAACCCTAAACCCTAAACCCTAAACCCTAAACCCTAAACCCTAAACCCTAAACCCTAAACCCTAAACCCTAAACCCTAAACCCTAAACCCTAAACCCTAAACCCTAAACCCTAAACCCTAAACCCTAAACCCTAAACCCTAAACCCTAAACCCTAAACCCTAAACCCTAAACCCTAAACCCTAAACCCTAAACCCTAAACCCTAAACCCTAAACCCTAAACCCTAAACCCTAAACCCTAAACCCTAAACCCTAAACCCTAAACCCTAAACCCTAAACCCTAAACCCTAAACCCTAAACCCTAAACCCTAAACCCTAAACCCTAAACCCTAAACCCTAAACCCTAAACCCTAAACCCTAAACCCTAAACCCTAAACCCTAAACCCTAAACCCTAAACCCTAAACCCTAAACCCTAAACCCTAAACCCTAAACCCTAAACCCTAAACCCTAAACCCTAAACCCTAAACCCTAAACCCTAAACCCTAAACCCTAAACCCTAAACCCTAAACCCTAAACCCTAAACCCTAAACCCTAAACCCTAAACCCTAAACCCTAAACCCTAAACCCTAAACCCTAAACCCTAAACCCTAAACCCTAAACCCTAAACCCTAAACCCTAAACCCTAAACCCTAAACCCTAAACCCTAAACCCTAAACCCTAAACCCTAAACCCTAAACCCTAAACCCTAAACCCTAAACCCTAAACCCTAAACCCTAAACCCTAAACCCTAAACCCTAAACCCTAAACCCTAAACCCTAAACCCTAAACCCTAAACCCTAAACCCTAAACCCTAAACCCTAAACCCTAAACCCTAAACCCTAAACCCTAAACCCTAAACCCTAAACCCTAAACCCTAAACCCTAAACCCTAAACCCTAAACCCTAAACCCTAAACCCTAAACCCTAAACCCTAAACCCTAAACCCTAAACCCTAAACCCTAAACCCTAAACCCTAAACCCTAAACCCTAAACCCTAAACCCTAAACCCTAAACCCTAAACCCTAAACCCTAAACCCTAAACCCTAAACCCTAAACCCTAAACCCTAAACCCTAAACCCTAAACCCTAAACCCTAAACCCTAAACCCTAAACCCTAAACCCTAAACCCTAAACCCTAAACCCTAAACCCTAAACCCTAAACCCTAAACCCTAAACCCTAAACCCTAAACCCTAAACCCTAAACCCTAAACCCTAAACCCTAAACCCTAAACCCTAAACCCTAAACCCTAAACCCTAAACCCTAAACCCTAAACCCTAAACCCTAAACCCTAAACCCTAAACCCTAAACCCTAAACCCTAAACCCTAAACCCTAAACCCTAAACCCTAAACCCTAAACCCTAAACCCTAAACCCTAAACCCTAAACCCTAAACCCTAAACCCTAAACCCTAAACCCTAAACCCTAAACCCTAAACCCTAAACCCTAAACCCTAAACCCTAAACCCTAAACCCTAAACCCTAAACCCTAAACCCTAAACCCTAAACCCTAAACCCTAAACCCTAAACCCTAAACCCTAAACCCTAAACCCTAAACCCTAAACCCTAAACCCTAAACCCTAAACCCTAAACCCTAAACCCTAAACCCTAAACCCTAAACCCTAAACCCTAAACCCTAAACCCTAAACCCTAAACCCTAAACCCTAAACCCTAAACCCTAAACCCTAAACCCTAAACCCTAAACCCTAAACCCTAAACCCTAAACCCTAAACCCTAAACCCTAAACCCTAAACCCTAAACCCTAAACCCTAAACCCTAAACCCTAAACCCTAAACCCTAAACCCTAAACCCTAAACCCTAAACCCTAAACCCTAAACCCTAAACCCTAAACCCTAAACCCTAAACCCTAAACCCTAAACCCTAAACCCTAAACCCTAAACCCTAAACCCTAAACCCTAAACCCTAAACCCTAAACCCTAAACCCTAAACCCTAAACCCTAAACCCTAAACCCTAAACCCTAAACCCTAAACCCTAAACCCTAAACCCTAAACCCTAAACCCTAAACCCTAAACCCTAAACCCTAAACCCTAAACCCTAAACCCTAAACCCTAAACCCTAAACCCTAAACCCTAAACCCTAAACCCTAAACCCTAAACCCTAAACCCTAAACCCTAAACCCTAAACCCTAAACCCTAAACCCTAAACCCTAAACCCTAAACCCTAAACCCTAAACCCTAAACCCTAAACCCTAAACCCTAAACCCTAAACCCTAAACCCTAAACCC
>CATOZR010000016.1:15000-17500 GCA_954870605.1 Acer campestre
ACCCTAAACCCTAAACCCTAAACCCTAAACCCTAAACCCTAAACCCTAAACCCTAAACCCTAAACCCTAAACCCTAAACCCTAAACCCTAAACCCTAAACCCTAAACCCTAAACCCTAAACCCTAAACCCTAAACCCTAAACCCTAAACCCTAAACCCTAAACCCTAAACCCTAAACCCTAAACCCTAAACCCTAAACCCTAAACCCTAAACCCTAAACCCTAAACCCTAAACCCTAAACCCTAAACCCTAAACCCTAAACCCTAAACCCTAAACCCTAAACCCTAAACCCTAAACCCTAAACCCTAAACCCTAAACCCTAAACCCTAAACCCTAAACCCTAAACCCTAAACCCTAAACCCTAAACCCTAAACCCTAAACCCTAAACCCTAAACCCTAAACCCTAAACCCTAAACCCTAAACCCTAAACCCTAAACCCTAAACCCTAAACCCTAAACCCTAAACCCTAAACCCTAAACCCTAAACCCTAAACCCTAAACCCTAAACCCTAAACCCTAAACCCTAAACCCTAAACCCTAAACCCTAAACCCTAAACCCTAAACCCTAAACCCTAAACCCTAAACCCTAAACCCTAAACCCTAAACCCTAAACCCTAAACCCTAAACCCTAAACCCTAAACCCTAAACCCTAAACCCTAAACCCTAAACCCTAAACCCTAAACCCTAAACCCTAAACCCTAAACCCTAAACCCTAAACCCTAAACCCTAAACCCTAAACCCTAAACCCTAAACCCTAAACCCTAAACCCTAAACCCTAAACCCTAAACCCTAAACCCTAAACCCTAAACCCTAAACCCTAAACCCTAAACCCTAAACCCTAAACCCTAAACCCTAAACCCTAAACCCTAAACCCTAAACCCTAAACCCTAAACCCTAAACCCTAAACCCTAAACCCTAAACCCTAAACCCTAAACCCTAAACCCTAAACCCTAAACCCTAAACCCTAAACCCTAAACCCTAAACCCTAAACCCTAAACCCTAAACCCTAAACCCTAAACCCTAAACCCTAAACCCTAAACCCTAAACCCTAAACCCTAAACCCTAAACCCTAAACCCTAAACCCTAAACCCTAAACCCTAAACCCTAAACCCTAAACCCTAAACCCTAAACCCTAAACCCTAAACCCTAAACCCTAAACCCTAAACCCTAAACCCTAAACCCTAAACCCTAAACCCTAAACCCTAAACCCTAAACCCTAAACCCTAAACCCTAAACCCTAAACCCTAAACCCTAAACCCTAAACCCTAAACCCTAAACCCTAAACCCTAAACCCTAAACCCTAAACCCTAAACCCTAAACCCTAAACCCTAAACCCTAAACCCTAAACCCTAAACCCTAAACCCTAAACCCTAAACCCTAAACCCTAAACCCTAAACCCTAAACCCTAAACCCTAAACCCTAAACCCTAAACCCTAAACCCTAAACCCTAAACCCTAAACCCTAAACCCTAAACCCTAAACCCTAAACCCTAAACCCTAAACCCTAAACCCTAAACCCTAAACCCTAAACCCTAAACCCTAAACCCTAAACCCTAAACCCTAAACCCTAAACCCTAAACCCTAAACCCTAAACCCTAAACCCTAAACCCTAAACCCTAAACCCTAAACCCTAAACCCTAAACCCTAAACCCTAAACCCTAAACCCTAAACCCTAAACCCTAAACCCTAAACCCTAAACCCTAAACCCTAAACCCTAAACCCTAAACCCTAAACCCTAAACCCTAAACCCTAAACCCTAACCCTAAACCCTAAACCCTAAACCCTAAACCCTAAACCCTAAACCCTAAACCCTAAACCCTAAACCCTAAACCCTAAACCCTAAACCCTAAACCCTAAACCCTAAACCCTAAACCCTAAACCCTAAACCCTAAACCCTAAACCCTAAACCCTAAACCCTAAACCCTAAACCCTAAACCCTAAACCCTAAACCCTAAACCCTAAACCCTAAACCCTAAACCCTAAACCCTAAACCCTAAACCCTAAACCCTAAACCCTAAACCCTAAACCCTAAACCCTAAACCCTAAACCCTAAACCCTAAACCCTAAACCCTAAACCCTAAACCCTAAACCCTAAACCCTAAACCCTAAACCCTAAACCCTAAACCCTAAACCCTAAACCCTAAACCCTAAACCCTAAACCCTAAACCCTAAACCCTAAACCCTAAACCCTAAACCCTAAACCCTAAACCCTAAACCCTAAACCCTAAACCCTAAACCCTAAACCCTAAACCCTAAACCCTAAACCCTAAACCCTAAACCCTAAACCCTAAACCCTAAACCCTAAACCCTAAACCCTAAACCCTAAACCCTAAACCCTAAACCCTAAACCCTAAACCCTAAACCCTAAACCCTAAACCCTAAACCCTAAACCCTAAACCCTAAACCCTAAACCCTAAACCCTAAACCCTAAACCCTAAACCCTAAACCCTAAACCCTAAACCCTAAACCCTAAACCCTAAACCCTAAACCCTAAACCCTAAAC
>CATOZR010000016.1:25000-46000 GCA_954870605.1 Acer campestre
GCAATTTTACAATGCAATATTAGCTTTTCAATTTTTAGCTAAAATTCCCGTAAATCACGGTCGTAAAAGTAACTGTTATGTCTAGGGCTCGTACTTGCCCATAAAACAATTATGTGTTATAACACAATATAATATGCAGTCCATTGCGAAAATTTTGGATTAAATTGCAATTTTACAATGCAATATTAGCTTTTCAATTTTTAGCTAAAATTCCCGTAAATCACGGTCGTAAAAGTAACTGTTATGCCTAGGGCTCGTACTTGCCCATAAAATAATTATGTGTTATAACACAATATAATATGCAGTCCATTGCGAAAATTTTGGATTAAATTGAAATTTTACAATGCAATATTAGCTTTTCAATTTTTTGCTAAAATTTCCGTAAATCACGGTCGTAAAAGTAACTGTTATGTCTAGGGCTCTTACTTGCCCATAAAACAATTATGTGTTATAACACAATATAATATGCAGTCCATTGCGAAAATTTTGGATTAAATTGCAATTTGACAATGCAATATTAGCTTTTCAATTTTTAGCTAAAATTTCCGTAAATCACGGTCGTAAAAGTAACTGTTATGTCTAGGGCTCGTACTTGCCAAAAAAATAATTATGTGTTATAACACAATATAATATGCAGTCCATTGCGAAAATTTTGGATTAAATTGCAATTTTACAATGCAATATTAGCTTTTCAATTTTTAGCTAAAATTTCCGTAAATCACGGTCGTAAAAGTAACTGTTATGCCTAGGGCTCGTACTTGCCCATAAAATAATTATGTGTTATAACACAATATAATATGCAGTCCATTGTGAAAATTTTGGATTAAATTGAAATTTTACAATGCAATATTAGCTTTTCAATTTTTTGCTAAAATTTCCGTAAATCACGGTCGTAAAAGTAACTGTTATGCCTAGGGCTCGTACTTGCCCATAAAATAATTATGTGTTATAACACAATATAATATGCAGTCTATTGCGAAAATTTTTGATTAAATTGAAATTTTACAATGCAATATTAGCTTTTCAATTTTTTGCTAAAATTTCCGTAAATCACGGTCGTAAAAGTAACTGTTATGTCTAGGGCTCTTACTTGCCCATAAAACAATTATGTGTTATAACACAATATAATATGCAGTCCATTGCGAAAATTTTGGAATAAATTGCAATTTTACAATGCAATATTAGCTTTTCAATTTTTTGCTAAAATTTCCGTAAATCTCGGTCGTAAAAGTAACTGTTATGTCTAGGGATCGTACTTGCCCATAAAATAATTATGTGTTATAACACAACATAATATGCAGTCCATTGTTAAAATTTTGGATTAAATTGCAATTTTACAAAGAAATATTAGCTTTTCAATTTTTAGCTAAAATTTCCGTAAATCACGGTCGTAAAAGTAACTGTTATGTCTAGGGCTCGTACTTGCCCATAAAATGATTATGTGTTATAACACAATATATTAAGCAGTTCCTTGCGAAAATTTTGGATTAAATTGCAATTTTACAAAGCAATATTAGCTTTTCAATTTTTAGCTAAAATTTCCGTAAATCACGGTCGTAAAAGTAACTGTTATGTCTAGTGCTCGTACTTGCCCATAAAACAATTATGTGTTATAACACAATATAATATGCAGTCCATTGCGAAAATTTTGGATTAAATTGCAATTTGACAATGCAATATTAGCTTTTCAATTTTTAGCTAAAATTTCCGTAAATCACGGTCGTAAAAGTAACTGTTATGTCTAGGGCTCGTACTTGCCAAAAAAATAATTATGTGTTATAACACAATATAATATGCAGTCCATTGCGAAAATTTTGGATTAAATTGCAATTTTACAATGCAATATTAGCTTTTCAATTTTTAGCTAAAATTCCCGTAAATCACGGTCGTAAAAGTAACTGTTATGTCTAGGGCTCGTACTTGCCCAAAAAAATAATTATGTGTTATAACACAATATAATATGCAGTCCATTGCGAAAATTTTGGATTAAATTGCAATTTTACAATGCAATATTAGCTTTTCAATTTTTAGCTAAAATTCCCGTAAATCACGGTCGTAAAAGTAACTGTTATGTCTAGGGCTCGTACTTGCCCATAAAACAATTATGTGTTATAACACAATATAATATGCAGTCCATTGCGAAAATTTTGGATTAAATTGCAATTTTACAATGCAATATTAGCTTTTCAATTTTTAGCTAAAATTCCCGTAAATCACGGTCGTAAAAGTAACTGTTATGCCTAGGGCTCGTACTTGCCCATAAAATAATTATGTGTTATAACACAATATAATATGCAGTCCATTGCGAAAATTTTGGATTAAATTGAAATTTTACAATGCAATATTAGCTTTTCAATTTTTTGCTAAAATTTCCGTAAATCACGGTCGTAAAAGTAACTGTTATGTCTAGGGCTCGTACTTGCCAAAAAAATAATTATGTGTTATAACACAATATAATATGCAGTCCATTGCGAAAATTTTGGATTAAATTGCAATTTTACAATGCAATATTAGCTTTTCAATTTTTAGCTAAAATTTCTGTAAATCACGGTCGTAAAAGTAACTGTTATGCCTAGGGCTCGTACTTGCCCATAAAATAATTATGTGTTATAACACAATATAATATGCAGTCCATTGTGAAAATTTTGGATTAAATTGAAATTTTACAATGCAATATTAGCTTTTCAATTTTTTGCTAAAATTTCCGTAAATCACGGTCGTAAAAGTAACTGTTATGCCTAGGGCTCGTACTTGCCCATAAAATAATTATGTGTTATAACACAATATAATATGCAGTCCATTGCGAAAATTTTTGATTAAATTGAAATTTTACAATGCAATATTAGCTTTTCAATTTTTTGCTAAAATTTCCGTAAATCTCGGTCGTAAAAGTAACTGTTATGTCTAGGGATCGTACTTGCCCATAAAATAATTATGTGTTATAACACAACATAATATGCAGTCCATTGTTAAAATTTTGGATTAAATTGCAATTTTACAAAGAAATATTAGCTTTTCAATTTTTAGCTAAAATTTCCGTAAATCACGGTCGTAAAAGTAACTGTTATGTCTAGGGCTCGTACTTGCCCATAAAATGATTATGTGTTATAACACAATATATTAAGCAGTTCCTTGTGAAAATTTTGGATTAAATTGCAATTTTACAAAGCAATATTAGCTTTTCAATTTTTAGCTAAAATTTCCGTAAATCACGGTCGTAAAAGTAACTGTTATGTCTAGGGCTCGTACTTGCCAAAAAAATAATTATGTGTTATAACACAATATAATATGCAGTCCATTGTTAAAATTTTGGATTAAATTGCAATTTTACAATGCAATATTAGCTTTTCAATTTTTAGCTAAAATTTCCGTAAATCTCGGTCGTAAAAGTAACTATTATGTCTAGGGCTCGTACTTGCCCATAAAATAATTATGTGTTATAACACAACATAATATGCAGTCCATTGTGAAAATTTTGGATTAAATTGCAATTTTACAAAGAAATATTAGCTTTTCAATTTTTAGCTAAAATTTCCGTAAATCACGGTCATAAAAGTAACTGTTATGTCTTGGGCTCGTACTTGCCCATAAAATAATTATGTGTTATAAAACAATATAATATGCAGTCCATTGCAAAAATTTTGGATTAAATTGAAATTTTAAAATGCAATATTAGCTTTTCAATTTTTAGCTAAAATTTCCGTAAATCTCGGTCGTAAAAGTAACTGTTATGTCTAGGGCTCGTACTTGCCCATAAAATAATTATGTGTTATAACACAACATAATATGCAGTCCATTGTGAAAATTTTGGATTAAATTGCAATTTTACAAAGAAATATTAGCTTTTCAATTTTTAGCTAAAATTTCCGTAAATCACGGTCATAAAAGTAACTGTTATGTCTAGGGCTCGTACTTGCCCATAAAATAATTATGTGTTATAACACAATATAATATGCAGTCCATTGTGAAAATTTTGGACTAAATTGCAATTTTACAAAGAAATATTAGCTTTTCAATTTTTAGCTAAAATTTCCGTAAATCACGGTCATAAAAGTAACTGTTATGTCTAGGGCTCGTACTCGTACTTGCCCATAAAATAATTATGTGTCATAACACAATATAATATGCAGTCCATTGCGAAAATTTTGGAATAAATTGCAATTTTAAAATGCAATATTAGCTTTTCAATTTTTAGCTAAAATTTCCGTAAATCACGGTCGTAAAAGTAACTGTTATGCCTAGGGCTCGTACTTGCCCATAAAACAATTATGTGTTATAACACAATATAATATGCAGTCCATTGCGAAAATTTTGGATTAAATTGAAATTTTACAATGCAATATTAGCTTTTCAATTTTTTGCTAAAATTTCCGTAAATCACGGTCGTAAAAGTAACTGTTATGTCTAGGGCTCGTACTTGCCCATAAAACAATTATGTGTTATAACACAATATAATATGCAGTCCATTGCGAAAATTTTGGATTAAATTGCAATTTTACAATGCAATATTAGCTTTTCAATTTTTAGCTAAAATTTCCGTAAATCACGGTCGTAAAAGTAACTGTTATGTCTAGGGCTCGTACTTGCCCATAAAATGATTATGTGTTATAACACAATATATTAAGCAGTTCCTTGCGAAAATTTTGGATTAAATTGCAATTTTACAATGCAATATTAGCTTTTCAATTTTTAGCTAAAATTTCCGTAAATCACGGTCGTAAAAGTAACTGTTATGCCTAGGGCTCGTACTTGCCCATAAAATAATTATGTGTTATAACACAATATAATATGCAGTCCATTGCGAAAATTTTGGATTAAATTGAAATTTTACAATGCAATATTAGCTTTTCAATTTTTTGCTAAAATTTCCGTAAATCACGGTCGTAAAAGTAACTGTTATGTCTAGGGCTCTTACTTGCCCATAAAACAATTATGTGTTATAACACAATATAATATGCAGTCCATTGCGAAAATTTTGGATTAAATTGCAATTTTACAATGCAATATTAGCTTTTCAATTTTTAGCTAAAATTTCCGTAAATCACGGTCTTAAAAGTAACTGTTATATCTAGGGCTCGTACTTGCCCATTAAATAATTATGTGTTATAACACAATATAATATGCAGTCCATTGCGAAAATTTTGGATTAAATTGAAATTTTACAATGCAATATTAGCTTTTCAATTTTTAGCTAAAATTTCCGTAAATCTCGGTCGTAAAAGTAACTATTATGTCTAGGGCTCGTACTTGCCCATAAAATAATTATGTGTTATAACACAACATAATATGCAGTCCATTGTGAAAATTTTGGATTAAATTGCAATTTTACAAAGAAATATTAGCTTTTCAATTTTTAGCTAAAATTTCCGTAAATCACGGTCATAAAAGTAACTGTTATGTCTTGGGCTCGTACTTGCCCATAAAATAATTATGTGTTATAACACAATATAATATGCAGTCCATTGCAAAAATTTTGGATTAAATTGAAATTTTAAAATGCAATATTAGCTTTTCAATTTTTAGCTAAAATTTCCGTAAATCTCGGTCGTAAAAGTAACTGTTATGTCTAGGGCTCGTACTTGCCCATAAAATAATTATGTGTTATAACAAAACATAATATGCAGTCCATTGTGAAAATTTTGGATTAAATTGCAATTTTACAAAGAAATATTAGCTTTTCAATTTTTAGCTAAAATTTCCGTAAATCACGGTCATAAAAGTAACTGTTATGTCTAGGGCTCGTACTTGCCCATAAAATAATTATGTGTTATAACACAATATAATATGCAGTCCATTGTGAAAATTTTGGACTAAATTGCAATTTTACAAAGAAATATTAGCTTTTCAATTTTTAGCTAAAATTTCCGTAAATCACGGTCATAAAAGTAACTGTTATGTCTAGGGCTCGTACTCGTACTTGCCCATAAAATAATTATGTGTCATAACACAATATAATATGCAGTCCGTTGCGAAAATTTTGGAATAAATTGCAATTTTAAAATGCAATATTAGCTTTTCAATTTTTAGCTAAAATTTCCGTAAATCACGGTCGTAAAAGTAACTGTTATGCCTAGGGCTCGTACTTGCCCATAAAACAATTATGTGTTATAACACAATATAATATGCAGTCCATTGCGAAAATTTTGGATTAAATTGAAATTTTACAATGCAATATTAGCTTTTCAATTTTTTGCTAAAATTTCCGTAAATCACGGTCGTAAAAGTAACTGTTATGTCTAGGGCTCGTACTTGCCCATAAAACAATTATGTGTTATAACACAATATAATATGCAGTCCATTGCGAAAATTTTGGATTAAATTGCAATTTTACAATGCAATATTAGCTTTTCAATTTTTAGCTAAAATTTCCGTAAATCACGGTCGTAAAAGTAACTGTTATGTCTAGGGCTCGTACTTGCCCATAAAATGATTATGTGTTATAACACAATATATTAAGCAGTTCCTTGTGAAAATTTTGGATTAAATTGCAATTTTACAATGCAATATTAGCTTTTCAATTTTTAGCTAAAATTTCCGTAAATCACGGTCGTAAAAGTAACTGTTATGCCTAGGGCTCGTACTTGCCCATAAAATAATTATGTGTTATAACACAATATAATATGCAGTCCATTGTGAAAATTTTGGATTAAATTGAAATTTTACAATGCAATATTAGCTTTTCAATTTTTTGCTAAAATTTCCGTAAATCACGGTCGTAAAAGTAACTGTTATGTCTAGGGCTCTTACTTGCCCATAAAACAATTATGTGTTATAACACAATATAATATGCAGTCCATTGCGAAAATTTTGGATTAAATTGCAATTTTACAATGCAATATTAGCTTTTCAATTTTTAGCTAAAATTTCCGTAAATCACGGTCGTAAAAGTAACTGTTATGTCTAGGGCTCGTACTTGCCCATAAAATGATTATGTGTTATAACACAATATATTAAGCAGTTCCTTGCAAAAATTTTAAATTAAATTGCAATTTTACAAAGCAATATTAGCTTTTCAATTTTTAGCTAAAATTTCCGTAAATCACGGTCGTAAAAGTAACTGTTATGTCTAGGGCTCGTACTTGCCAAAAAAATAATTATGTGTTATAAAACAATATAATATGCAGTCCATTGCGAAAATTTTGGATTAAATTGCAATTTTACAAAGCAATATTAGCTTTTCAATTTTTAGCTAAAATTTCCGTAAATCACGGTCGTAAAAGTAACTGTTATGTCTAGGGCTCGTACTTGCCAAAAAAATAATTATGTGTTATAAAACAATATAATATGCAGTCCATTGTTAAAATTTTGGATTAAATTGCAATTTTACAATGCAATATTAGCTTTTCAATTTTTAGCTAAAATTTCCGTAAATCACGGTCGTAAAAGTAACTGTTATGCCTAGGGCTCGTCCTTGCCCATAAAATAATTATGTGTTATAACACAATATAATATGCAGTTCATTGCGAAAATTTTGGATTAAATTGAAATTTTGCAATGCAATATTAGCTTTTCAATTTTTTGCTAAAATTTCCGTAAATCACGGTCGTAAAAGTAACTGTTATGTCTAGGGCTCGTACTTGCCCATAAACCAATTATGTATTATAACACAATATAATATGCAGTCCATTGCGAAAATTTTGGATTAAATTGCAATTTTACAATGCAATATTAGCTTTTCAATTTTTAGCTAAAATTTCCGTAAATCACGGTCGTAAAAGTAACTGTTATGTCTAGGGCTCGTACTTGCCCATAAAATGATTATGTGTTATAACACAATATATTAAGCAGTTCCTTGCGAAAATTTTGGATTAAATTGCAATTTTACTATGCAATATTAGCTTTTCAATTTTTAGCTAAAATTTCCGTAAATCACGGTCGTAAAAGTAACTGTTATGCCTAGGGCTCGTACTTACCCATAAAATAATTATGTGTTATAACACAATATAATATGCAGTCCATTGCGAAAATTTTGGATTAAATTGAAATTTTACAATGCAATATTAGCTTTTCAATTTTTTGCTAAAATTTCCGTAAATCACGGTCGTAAAAGTAACTGTTATGTCTGGGGCTCGTACTTGCCCATAAAACAATTATGTGTTATAACACAATATAATATGCAGTCCATTGCGAAAATTTTGGATTAAATTGCAATTTTACAATGCAATATTAGCTTTTCAATTTTTAGCTAAAATTTCCGTAAATCACGGTCGTAAAAGTAACTGTTATGTCTAGGGCTCGTACTTGCCCATAAAATGATTATGTGTTATAACACAATATATTAAGCAGTTCCTTGCAAAAATTTTGGATTAAATTGCAATTTTAGCTTTTCAATTTTTAGCTAAAATTTCCGTAAATCACGGTCGTAAAAGTAACTGTTATGTCTAGGGCTTGTACTTGCAAAAAAAATAATTATGTGTTATAACACAATATAATATGCAGTCCATTGTGAAAATTTTGGAGTAAATTGCAATTTTACAATGCAATATTAGCTTTTCAATTTTTAGCTAAAATTTCCGTAAATCATGGTCGTAAAAGTAACTGTTATGTCTAGGGCTCGTACTTGCCAAAAAAATAATTATGTGTTATAACACAATATAATATGCAGTCCATTGTGAAAATTTTGGAGTAAATTGCAATTTTACAATGCAATATTAGCTTTTCAATTTTTAGCTAAAATTTCCGTAAATCACGGTCGTAAAAGTAACTGTTATGTCTAGGGCTCGTACTTGCCAAAAAAATAATTATGTGTTATAACACAATATAATATGCAGTCCATTGTAAAAATTTTGGAGTAAATTGCAATTTTACAATGCAATATTAGCTTTTCAATTTTTAGCTAAAATTTCCGTAAATCACGGTCGTAAAAGTAACTGTTATGTCTAGTGCTCGTACTTGCCCATAAAACAATTATGTGTTATAACACAATATAATATGCAGTCCATTGCGAAAATTTTGGATTAAATTGCAATTTTACAATGCAATATTAGCTTTTCAATTTTTAGCAAAAATTTCCGTAAATCACGGTCGTAAAAGTAACTGTTATGTCTAGGGCTCGTACTTGCCAAAAAAATAATTATGTGTTATAACACAATATAATATGCAGTCCATTGTAAAAATTTTGGAGTAAATTGCAATTTTACAATGCAATATTAGCTTTTCAATTTTTAGCTAAAATTTCCGTAAATCACGGTCGTAAAAGTAACTGTTATGTCTAGTGCTCGTACTTGCCCAAAAACCAATTATGTATTATAACACAATATAATATGCAGTCCATTGCGAAAATTTTGGATTAAATTGCAATTTTACAATGCAATATTAGCTTTTCAATTTTTAGCTAAAATTTCCGTAAATCACGGTCGTAAAAGTAACTGTTATGTCTAGGGCTCGTACTTGCCCATAAAATGATTATGTGTTATAACACAATATATTAAGCAGTTTCTTGCGAAAATTTTGGATTAAATTGCAATTTTTCAAAGCAATATTAGCTTTTCAATTTTTAGCTAAAATTTCCGTAAATCACGGTCGTAAAAGTAACTGTTATGTCTAGGGCTCGTACTTGCCCATAAAATGATTATGTGTTATAACACAATATATTAAGCAGTTCCTTGCGAAAATTTTGGATTAAATTGCAATTTTACAATGCAATATTAGCTTTTCAATTTCTGGCTAAAATTTCCGTAAATCACGGTCATAAAAGTAACTGTTATGTCTAGGGCTCGTACTTGCCCATCAAATAATTATGTGTTATAAAACAATATAATATGCAGTCCATTGTGAAAATTTTGGAGTAAATTGCAATTTTACAAAGAAATATTAGCTTTTCAATTTTTAGCTAAAATTTCCGTAAATCACGGTCATAAAAGTAACTGTTATGTCTTGGGCTCGTACTTGCCCATAAAATAATTATGTGTTATAACACAATATAATATGCAGTCCATTGCAAAAATTTTGGATTAAATTGAAATTTTAAAATGCAATATTAGCTTTTCAATTTTTAGCTAAAATTTCCGTAAATCACGGTCATAAAAGTAACTGTTATGTCTAGGGCTCGTACTTGCCCATCAAATAATTATGTGTTATAACACAATATAATATGCAGTCCATTACGCAAATTTTGGATTAAATTGCAATTTTACAATGCAATATTAGCTTTTCAATTTTTTGCTAAAATTTCCGTAAATCACGGTCGTAAAAGTAACTGTTATGTCTAGGGCTCGTACTTGCCCATAAAACAATTATGTGTTATAACACAATATAATATGCAGTCCATTGCGAAAATTTTGGATTAAATTGCAATTTTACAATGCAATATTAGCTTTTCAATTTTTAGCTAAAATTTCCGTAAATCACGGTCGTAAAAGTAACTGTTATGTCTAGGGCTCGTACTTGCCAAAAAAATAATTATGTGTTATAACACAATATAATATGCAGTCCATTGCGAAAATTTTGGATTAAATTGCAATTTTACAATGCAATATTAGCTTTTCAATTTTTAGCTAAAATTTCCGTAAATCACGGTCGTAAAAGTAACTGTTATGTCTAGGGCTCGTACTTGCCAATAAAACAATTATGTGTTATAACACAATATAATATGCAGTCCATTGCGTATATTTTGGATTATATTGCAATTTTACAATGCAATATTAGCTTTTCAATTTTTAGCTAAAATTTCCGTAAATCACGGTCGTAAAAGTAACTGTTATGTCTAGGGCTCGTACTTGCCCATAAAATGATTATGTGTTATAACACAATATATTAAGCAGTTCCTTGCGAAAATTTTGGATTAAATTGCTATTTTACAATGCAATATTAGCTTTTCAATTTTTATCTAAAATTTCCGTAAATCACGGTCGTAAAAGTAACTGTTATGTCTAGGGCTCGTACTTGCCAAAAAAATAATTATGTGTTATAACACAATATAATATGCAGTCCATTGTGAAAATTTTGGAGTAAATTGCAATTTTACAATGCAATATTAGCTTTTCAATTTTTAGCTAAAATTTCCGTAAATCTCGGTCGTAAAAGTAACTGTTATGTCTAGTGCTCGTACTTGCCCATAAAATAATTATGTGTTATAACACAACATAATATGCAGTCCATTGTGAAAATTTTGGATTAAATTGCAATTTTACACATAAATATTACCTTTTCAATTTTTAGCTAAAATTTCCGTAAATCACGGTCGTAAAAGTAACTGTTATGTCTAGGGCTCGTACTTGCCCATAAAATGATTATGTGTTATAACACAATATATTAAGCAGTTCCTTGCGAAAATTTTGGATTAAATTGCAATTTTACAATGCAATATTAGCTTTTCAATTTTTAGCTAAAATTTCCGTAAATCACGGTCGTAAAAGTAACTGTTATGTCTAGGGCTCTTACTTGCCCATAAAACAATTATGTGTTATAACACAATATATTAAGCAGTTCCTTGCGAAAATTTTGGAGTAAATTGCAATTTTACAATGCAATATTAGCTTTTCAATTTTTAGCTAAAATTTCCGTAAATCACGGTCGTAAAAGTAACTGTTATGTCTAGTGCTCGTACTTGCCCATAAAACAATTATGTGTTATAACACAATATAATATGCAGTCCATTGCGAAAATTTTGGATTAAATTGCAATTTTACAAAGAAATATTAGCTTTTCAATTTTTAGCTAAAATTTCCGTAAATCACGGTCATAAAAGTAACTGTTATGTCTTGGGCTCGTACTTGCCCATAAAATAATTATGTGTTATAACACAATATAATATGCAGTCCATTGCAAAAATTTTGGATTAAATTGAAATTTTAAAATGCAATATTAGCTTTTCAATTTTTAGCTAAAATTTCCGTAAATCTCGGTCGTAAAAGTAACTGTTATGTCTAGGGCTCGTACTTGCCCATAAAATAATTATGTGTTATAAAACAACATAATATGCAGTCCATTGTGAAAATTTTGGATTAAATTGCAATTTTACAAAGAAATATTAGCTTTTCAATTTCTAGCTAAAATTTCCGTAAATCACGGTCATAAAAGTAACTGTTATGTCTAGGGCTCGTACTTGCCCATCAAATAATTATGTGTTATAACACAATATAATATGCAGTCCATTGTGAAAATTTTGGATTAAATTGCAATTTTACAAAGAAATATTAGCTTTTCAATTTTTAGCTAAAATTTCCGTAAATCACGGTCGTAAAAGTAACTGTTATGTCTAGGGCTCGTACTTGCCCATAAAATAATTATGTGTTATAACACAATATAATATGCAGTCCATTGCGAAAATTTTGGATTAAATTGCATTTTTACAATGCAATATTAGCTTTTCAATTTTTAGCTAAAATTTCCGTAAATCACGGTCGTAAAAGTAACTATTATGTCTAGGGCTCGTACTTGCCCATAAAACGATTATGTGTTATAACACAATATATTAAGCAGTTCCTTGCGAAAATTTTGGAGTAAATTGCAATTTTACAATGCAATATTAGCTTTTCAATTTTTAGCTAAAATTTCCGTAAATCACGGTCGTAAAAGTAACTGTTATGTCTAGTGCTCGTACTTGCCCATAAAACAATTATGTGTTATAACACAATATAATATGCAGTCCATTGCGAAAATTTTGGATTAAATTGCAATTTTACAATGCAATATTAGCTTTTCAATTTTTAGCAAAAATTTCCGTAAATCACGGTCGTAAAAGTAACTGTTATGTCTAGGGCTCGTACTTGCCAAAAAAATAATTATGTGTTATAACACAATATAATATGCAGTATATTGCGAAAATTTTGGATTAAATTGCAATTTGACAATGCAATATTAGCTTTTCAATTTTTAGCTAAAATTTCCGTAAATCACGGTCGTAAAAGTAACTGTTATGTCTAGGGCTCGTACTTGCCAAAAAAATAATTATGTGTTATAACACAATATAATATGCAGTCCATTGCGAAAATTTTTGATTAAATTGCAATTTGACAATGCAATATTAGCTTTTCAATTTTTAGCTAAAATTTCCGTAAATCACGGTCGTAAAAGTAACTGTTATGTCTAGGGCTCGTACTTGCCAAAAAAATAATTATGTGTTATAACACAATATAATATGCAGTCCATTGCGAAAATTTTGGATTAAATTGCAATTTTACAATGCAATATTAGCTTTTCAATTTTTAGCTAAAATTCCCGTAAATCACGGTCGTAAAAGTAACTGTTATGTCTAGGGCTCGTACTTGCCCATAAAACAATTATGTGTTATAACACAATATAATATGCAGTCCATTGCGAAAATTTTGGATTAAATTGCAATTTTACAATGCAATATTAGCTTTTCAATTTTTAGCTAAAATTTCCGTAAATCACGGTCGTAAAAGTAACTGTTATGTCTAGGGCTCGTACTTGCCCATAAAACAATTATGTGTTATAACACAATATAATATGCAGTCCATTGCGAAAATTTTGGATTAAATTGCAATTTTACAATGCAATATTAGCTTTTCAATTTTTAGCTAAAATTTCCGTAAATCACGGTCGTAAAAGTAACTGTTATGTCTAGGGCTCGTACTTGCCCATAAAATGATTATGTGTTATAACACAATATATTAAGCAGTTCCTTGCGAAAATTTTGGATTAAATTGCAATTTTACAAAGAAATATTAGCTTTTCAATTTTTAGCTAAAATTTCCGTAAATCACGGTCGTAAAAGTAACTGTTATGTCTAGGGCTCGTACTTGCCAAAAAAATAATTATGTGTTATAACACAATATAATATGCAGTCCATTGCGAAAATTTTGGATTAAATTGCAATTTTACAATGCAATATTAGCTTTTCAATTTTTAGCTAAAATTTCCGTAAATCACAGTCGTAAAAGTAACTGTTATGTCTAGGGCTCGTACTTGCCCATAAAATGATTATGAGTTATAACACAATATATTAAGCAGTTCCTTGCGAAAATTTTGGATTAAATTGCAATTTTTCAATGCAATATTAGCTTTTCAATTTTTAGCTAAAATTTCCGTAAATCACGGTCGTAAAAGTAACTGTTATGTCTAGGGCTCGTACTTGCCCATAAAACAATTATGTGTTATAACACAATATATTAAGCAGTTCCTTGCGAAAATTTTGGAGTAAATTGCAATTTTACAATGCAATATTAGCTTTTCAATTTTTAGCTAAAATTTCCGTAAATCACGGTCGTAAAAGTAACTGTTATGTCTAGTGCTCGTACTTGCCCATAAAACAATTATGTGTTATAACACAATATAATATGCAGTCCATTGCGAAAATTTTGGATTAAATTGCAATTTTACAATGCAATATTAGCTTTTCAATTTTTAGCTAAAATTCCCGTAAATCACGGTCGTAAAAGTAACTGTTATGTCTAGGGCTCGTACTTGCCCATAAAACAATTATGTGTTATAACACAATATAATATGCAGTCCATTGCGAAAATTTTGGATTAAATTGCAATTTTACAATGCAATATTAGCTTTTCAATTTTTAGCTAAAATTTCCGTAAATCACGGTCGTAAAAGTAACTGTTATGTCTAGGGCTCGTACTTGCCCATAAAACAATTATGTGTTATAACACAATATAATATGCAGTCCATTGCGAAAATTTTGGATTAAATTGCAATTTTACAATGCAATATTAGCTTTTCAATTTTTAGCTAAAATTTCCGTAAATCACGGTCGTAAAAGTAACTGTTATGTCTAGGGCTCGTACTTGCCCATAAAATGATTATGTGTTATAACACAATATATTAAGCAGTTCCTTGCGAAAATTTTGGATTAAATTGCAATTTTACAAAGAAATATTAGCTTTTCAATTTTTAGCTAAAATTTCCGTAAATCACGGTCGTAAAAGTAACTGTTATGTCTAGGGCTCGTACTTGCCAAAAAAATAATTATGTGTTATAACACAATATAATATGCAGTCCATTGCGAAAATTTTGGATTAAATTGCAATTTTACAATGCAATATTAGCTTTTCAATTTTTAGCTAAAATTTCCGTAAATCACAGTCGTAAAAGTAACTGTTATGTCTAGGGCTCGTACTTGCCCATAAAATGATTATGAGTTATAACACAATATATTAAGCAGTTCCTTGCGAAAATTTTGGATTAAATTGCAATTTTTCAATGCAATATTAGCTTTTCAATTTTTAGCTAAAATTTCCGTAAATCACGGTCGTAAAAGTAACTGTTATGTCTAGGGCTCGTACTTGCCCATAAAACAATTATGTGTTATAACACAATATATTAAGCAGTTCCTTGCGAAAATTTTGGAGTAAATTGCAATTTTACAATGCAATATTAGCTTTTCAATTTTTAGCTAAAATTTCCGTAAATCACGGTCGTAAAAGTAACTGTTATGTCTAGTGCTCGTACTTGCCCATAAAACAATTATGTGTTATAACACAATATAATATGCAGTCCATTGTGAAAATTTTGGATTAAATTGCAATTTTACAATGCAATATTAGCTTTTCAATTTTTAGCAAAAATTTCCGTAAATCACGGTCGTAAAAGTAACTGTTATGTCTAGGGCTCTTACTTGCCCATAAAACAATTATGTGTTATAACACAATATATTAAGCAGTTCCTTGCGAAAATTTTGGAGTAAATTGCAATTTTACAATGCAATATTAGCTTTTCAATTTTTAGCTAAAATTTCCGTAAATCACGGTCGTAAAAGTAACTGTTATGTCTAGTGCTCGTACTTGCCCATAAAACAATTATGTGTTATAACACAATATAATATGCAGTCCATTGCGAAAATTTTGGATTAAATTGCAATTTTACAAAGAAATATTAGCTTTTCAATTTCTAGCTAAAATTTCCGTAAATCACGGTCATAAAAGTAACTGTTATGTCTAGGGCTCGTACTTGCCCATCAAATAATTATGTGTTATAACACAATATAATATGCAGTCCATTGTGAAAATTTTGGATTAAATTGCAATTTTACAAAGAAATATTAGCTTTTCAATTTTTAGCTAAAATTTCCGTAAATCACGGTCGTAAAAGTAACTGTTATGTCTAGGGCTCGTACTTGCCCATAAAATAATTATGTGTTATAACACAATATAATATGCAGTCCATTGCGAAAATTTTGGATTAAATTGCATTTTTACAATGCAATATTAGCTTTTCAATTTTTAGCTAAAATTTCCGTAAATCACGGTCGTAAAAGTAACTGTTATGTCTAGGGCTCGTACTTGCCCATAAAACGATTATGTGTTATAACACAATATATTAAGCAGTTCCTTGTGAAAATTTTGGAGTAAATTGCAATTTTACAATGCAATATTAGCTTTTCAATTTTTAGCTAAAATTTCCGTAAATCACGGTCGTAAAAGTAACTGTTATGTCTAGTGCTCGTACTTGCCCATAAAACAATTATGTGTTATAACACAATATAATATGCAGTCCATTGCGAAAATTTTGGATTAAATTGCAATTTTACAATGCAATATTAGCTTTTCAATTTTTAGCTAAAATTTCCGTAAATCACGGTCGTAAAAGTAACTGTTATGTCTAGGGCTCTTACTTGCCCATAAAACAATTATGTGTTATAACACAATATATTAAGCAGTTCCTTGCGAAAATTTTGGAGTAAATTGCAATTTTACAATGCAATATTAGCTTTTCAATTTTTAGCTAAAATTTCCGTAAATCACGGTCGTAAAAGTAACTGTTATGTCTAGTACTCGTACTTGCCCATAAAACAATTATGTGTTATAACACAATATAATATGCAGTCCATTGCGAAAATTTTGGATTAAATTGCAATTTTACAAAGAAATATTAGCTTTTCAATTTTTAGCTAAAATTTCCGTAAATCACGGTCATAAAAGTAACTGTTATGTCTTGGGCTCGTACTTGCCCATAAAATAATTATGTGTTATAACACAATATAATATGCAGTCCATTGCAAAAATTTTGGATTAAATTGAAATTTTAAAATGCAATATTAGCTTTTCAATTTTTAGCTAAAATTTCCGTAAATCTCGGTCGTAAAAGTAACTGTTATGTCTAGGGCTCGTACTTGCCCATAAAATAATTATGTGTTATAAAACAACATAATATGCAGTCCATTGTGAAAATTTTGGATTAAATTGCAATTTTACAAAGAAATATTAGCTTTTCAATTTCTAGCTAAAATTTCCGTAAATCACGGTCATAAAAGTAACTGTTATGTCTAGGGCTCGTACTTGCCCATCAAATAATTATGTGTTATAACACAATATAATATGCAGTCCATTGTGAAAATTTTGGATTAAATTGCAATTTTACAAAGAAATATTAGCTTTTCAATTTTTAGCTAAAATTTCCGTAAATCACGGTCGTAAAAGTAACTGTTATGTCTAGGGCTCGTACTTGCCCATAAAATAATTATGTGTTATAACACAATATAATATGCAGTCCATTGCGAAAATTTTGGATTAAATTGCATTTTTACAATGCAATATTAGCTTTTCAATTTTTAGCTAAAATTTCCGTAAATCACGGTCGTAAAAGTAACTGTTATGTCTAGGGCTCGTACTTGCCAAAAAAATAATTATGTGTTATAACACAATATAATATGCAGTCCATTGCGAAAATTTTGGATTAAATTGCAATTTTACAATGCAATATTAGCTTTTCAATTTTTAGCTAAAATTTCCGTAAATCACGGTCGTAAAAGTAACTGTTATGTCTAGGGCTCGTACTTGCCCATAAAACAATTATGTGTTATAACACAATATAATATGCAGTCCATTGCGAAAATTTTGGATTAAATTGCAATTTTACAATGCAATATTAGCTTTTCAATTTTTAGCTAAAATTTCCGTAAATCACGGTCGTAAAAGTAACTGTTATGTCTAGGGCTCGTACTTGCCAAAAAAATAATTATGTGTTATAACACAATATAATATGCAGTATATTGCGAAAATTTTGGATTAATTTGCAATTTGACAATGCAATATTAGCTTTTCAATTTTTAGCTAAAATTTCCGTAAATCACGGTCGTAAAAGTAACTGTTATGTCTAGGGCTCGTACTTCCCAAAAAAATAATTATGTGTTATAACACAATATAATATGCAGTCCATTGCGAAAATTTTGGATTAAATTGCAATTTTACAATGCAATATTAGCTTTTCAATTTTTAGCTAAAATTCCCGTAAATCACGGTCGTAAAAGTAACTGTTATGTCTAGGGCTCGTACTTGCCAATAAAACAATTATGTGTTATAACACAATATAATATGCAGTCCATTGCGAAAATTTTGGATTAAATTGCAATTTTACAATGCAATATTAGCTTTTCAATTTTTAGCTAAAATTCCCGTAAATCACGGTCGTAAAAGTAACTGTTATGTCTAGGGCTCGTACTTGCCCATAAAACAATTATGTGTTATAACACAATATAATATGCAGTCCATTGCGAAAATTTTGGATTAAATTGCAATTTTACAATGCAATATTAGCTTTTCAATTTTTAGCTAAAATTTCCGTAAATCACGGTCGTAAAAGTAACTGTTATGTCTAGGGCTCGTACTTGCCAAAAAAATAATTATGTGTTATAACACAATATAATATGCAGTCCATTGCGAAAATTTTGGATTAAATTGCATTTTTACAATGCAATATTAGCTTTTCAATTTTTAGCTAAAATTTCCGTAAATCACGGTCGTAAAAGTAACTGTTATGTCTAGGGCTCGTACTTGCCCATAAAACGATTATTTGTTATAACACAATATATTAAGCAGTTCCTTGTGAAAATTTTGGAGTAAATTGCAATTTTACAATGCAATATTAGCTTTTCAATTTTTAGCTAAAATTTCCGTAAATCACGGTCGTAAAAGTAACTGTTATGTCTAGTGCTCGTACTTGCCCATAAAACAATTATGTGTTATAACACAATATAATATGCAGTCCATTGCGAAAATTTTGGATTAAATTGCAATTTTACAATGCAATATTAGCTTTTCAATTTTTAGCAAAAATTTCCGTAAATCACGGTCGTAAAAGTAACTGTTATGTCTAGGGCTCGTACTTGCCAAAAAAATAATTATGTGTTATAACACAATATAATATGCAGTATATTGCGAAAATTTTGGATTAAATTGCAATTTGACAATGCAATATTAGCTTTTCAATTTTTAGCTAAAATTTCCGTAAATCACGGTCGTAAAAGTAACTGTTATGTCTAGGGCTCGTACTTGCCAAAAAAATAATTATGTGTTATAACACAATATAATATGCAGTCCATTGCGAAAATTTTGGATTAAATTGCAATTTTACAATGCAATATTAGCTTTTCAATTTTTAGCTAAAATTCCCGTAAATCACGGTCGTAAAAGTAACTGTTATGTCTAGGGCTCGTACTTGCCAATAAAACAATTATGTGTTATAACACAATATAATATGCAGTCCATTGCGAAAATTTTGGATTAAATTGCAATTTTACAATGCAATATTAGCTTTTCAATTTTTAGCTAAAATTCCCGTAAATCACGGTCGTAAAAGTAACTGTTATGTCTAGGGCTCGTACTTGCCCATAAAACAATTATGTGTTATAACACAATATAATATGCAGTCCATTGCGAAAATTTTGGATTAAATTGCAATTTTACAATGCAATATTAGCTTTTCAATTTTTAGCTAAAATTTCCGTAAATCACGGTCGTAAAAGTAACTGTTATGTCTAGGGCTCTTACTTGCCCATAAAACAATTATGTGTTATAACACAATATAATATGCAGTCCATTGCGAAAATTTTGGATTAAATTGCAATTTTACAATGCAATATTAGCTTTTCAATTTTTAGCTAAAATTTCCGTAAATCACGGTCGTAAAAGTAACTGTTATGTCTAGGGCTCTTACTTGCCCATAAAACAATTATGTGTTATAACACAATATAATATGCAGTCCATTGCGAAAATTTTTGATTAAATTGAAATTTTACAATGCAATATTAGCTTTTCAATTTTTTGCTAAAATTTCCGTAAATCACGGTCGTAAAAGTAACTGTTATGTCTAGGGCTCTTACTTGCCCATAAAACAATTATGTGTTATAACACAATATAATATGCAGTCCATTGCGAAAATTTTGGATTAAATTGCAATTTTACAATGCAATATTAGCTTTTCAATTTTTAGCTAAAATTTCCGTAAATCACGGTCGTAAAAGTAACTGTTATGCCTAGGGCTCGTACTTGCCCATAAAATAATTATGTGTTATAACACAATATAATATGCAGTCCATTGCGAAAATTTTTGATTAAATTGAAATTTTACAATGCAATATTAGCTTTTCAATTTTTTGCTAAAATTTCCGTAAATCACGGTCGTAAAAGTAACTGTTATGTCTAGGGCTCTTACTTGCCCATAAAACAATTATGTGTTATAACACAATATAATATGCAGTCCATTGCGAAAATTTTGGAATAAATTGCAATTTTACAATGCAATATTAGCTTTTCAATTTTTTGCTAAAATTTCCGTAAATCACGGTCGTAAAAGTAACTGTTATGTCTAGGGCTTGTACTTGCCAAAAAAATAATTATGTGTTATAACACAATATAATATGCAGTCCATTGTGAAAATTTTGGAGTAAATTGCAATTTTACAATGCAATATTAGCTTTTCAATTTTTAGCTAAAATTTCCGTAAATCACGGTCGTAAAAGTAACTGTTATGTCTAGGGCTCTTACTTGCCCATAAAACAATTATGTGTTATAACACAATATAATATGCAGTCCATTGCGAAAATTTTGGAATAAATTGCAATTTTACAATGCAATATTAGCTTTTCAATTTTTAGCTAAAATTTCCGTAAATCACGGTCGTAAAAGTAACTGTTATGTCTAGGGCTCGTACTTGCCCATAAAATGATTATGTGTTACAACACAATATATTAAGCAGTTCCTTGTGAAAATTTTGGATTAAATTGCAATTTTACAATGCAATATTAGCTTTTCAATTTTTAGCTAAAATTTCTGTAAATCACGGTCGTAAAAGTAACTGTTATGTCTA
>CATOZR010000017.1:0-42815 GCA_954870605.1 Acer campestre
CATCTTCTCCACAAATCTCCTTAGTCACTTCCCATTTGACTCTACCTATCTAGACACCTCCTCATCATCCACTCTTTACACAAGGAGCATCAAAGGCAAGGAAAGGATCAAGCTTACAAAAGGAGACCCATGGGTGATTTCCTAATCTTTTACTTGCCTTCCCTTTGATTGTAATATGTGTAATTAAATCCCCTATCTAGGGTTTTGATGTGAAAATATTTGGATTGGGATTTGCTTAAGCTTTAATATATTTTAATTTCTATTTGTGTTTTATTCATTTTATAATTAGATTCTTTGCATTATATAATTGACATGTATACCCACTAGTTAATTATAATCTTGCTTAGGATAATATGTTATATAATCTTGATTGGATTGACAACCTTGATGGATTGAGAACCTAGTGAATAGGATAGGTTGTCGGAGGGTATATCAACCGTGATAATCTAAGCCGTAAATTGTAACAAATCGATTCCACCGTGACCCCCTTTCCTTAATCGGTTAGGCATTGTGGTGGGAAGTTGTTTAAGGTTCATAATAATGGCCTAAACACATTTTAGAACTCAATTGGTTAACATTTATGAGATTGTTCACTAAAGTAGCTTGATAAGCATTTCCCGGTAATTCATTTGTGATCTCATTAATTCCCTAGCTATTCTCTTAATTGTTAATTCCATTTATCTTATCTAGATTTGTTAAGTATTCTTTTATTAGTTTATTAGGTTTATTTTTCATGTATGTTTGATGGCTTGACAACCCATTCACTCATCCATATTTTTATGATTTATTTTATTGCATATAGATTAGTTAATTTATTCAACTAATCACTCTAATTCCCTGTGGAACGAATCCCACTTGCCACTTTATTAATTTTCTATCTAAGTGGTGAAAAATCAGTTTTCTAAATGAACACATCTAAATATCATTTTGTTGAGTACACAAACGACGCTCATCAAAATTGGCGCCGCTGCCGGGGAATTAAAGTGGTTGTTGAATCAATTAACTTTTCTTTGTTTAGTTTTTATTAATTTTTAGTCTTTTAGTTGTTTTTAGTCTTTTAGTTTCTTTTTACTTCTTTGGTAGTTTTTGTTTCTTTTGTTTCAGGATTCTATGGATTTCTTCATGCAAATTCAAGGGCCTAGCTACGGGACCCATGAGAATGGCTTCAATGCGGATTGGTGGATGAACCAAGATTCCTTCTCATCATGCTAATCTAATGCCATAGATGATGAGAGGAAAGATTTCATGGAGGATCACTTTCGGGAGATTGAGAGCATCCATGCTTCTCAACGAAAGATTATGGAGTTATTCCAATCCGCACATGAGGAGAGGATGTCCAACCATGTGATCCCTAGTTGGCCGGATCAATCAATAGAATCGGTGTATCCTAAGCAAGGGAGGACAAGGAGCCGTGTGCATGCTCTTGTGCAAGTATTTCAGAATAGTGCGAAAATCGAGGACGAACCGCCTAGGAACCAAGAGCGATACACGAAGTTAGAGGAAAAATTGTCTTTGCTTCAAGAGAGATTGGTGGAAACCTCCCAAGGGAAGGAAGAATTGGAAAGAAAATTACAACTCACGATGAAGGAGTTAGAAGATAAGGAAGCCTTGGGGAAGGTGAAGATTGAAGAGCTTGAAGGGAAAAATGAGAAGCTCACTCTTGAAGTAAACATGCTCAAGGAAGAAAATGCTACCTTATGGAGGAAGGTAGGAGAAGTCTCCAACAAGAACAAGGAGTTGGAAATACAAGTTGGGAGACTTGAAGTTGAGAGGAATTCCACATTAAAGGAATTCGAAGACCTTGCAAGGCTATTTGAAGAATTCGAAGAGGAGTGTGCAAGGAAGACTAGGAAGATGCTTATGGAAGTGGAGCGGAAGGCAAAAGCTTTGGAAGAAACGAAGGAGGCACTTGGTAGGAGGGATGAAGCCCTCAAAATAGCAAAAGTGAAGGAGTGTGACTACATTGTCTATGTAGACAAGGTGGAAAAAGAAGTCAAGGCGCTACAAATGAAGCAACATCAAAGGCCACATAGTCACCAACCAAGAGGGAGTTTTCTTAACCATCCTCCTACTTGCTATTTTTGTTTTCAAAAAGGGCACTTCAAAGCTCATTGTTTTAAATTCCATAAGCATGAAAAATTGAAAAAGTCTAGGAATAGGAAGAGTCCACCTAGAGTCAAGCGAATTTGGGTAAGAAAAGACTTGGTTGATCAAGTTAGACCCAAAGGAAAAGAAAAGGGGAAATCAACTCAACTTGTTTGGGTTGTGAAAAAGAGCATATTTCCAAACTTGATAAAACCTCCTTTAGTTGATGACACCCCTAGCACAAGTACATAATTTTGAAAATTCTTTTTGTGCATTTTATTTTATTTTTTTATGCTTTATTTGTTTAGTTTATTTCTTTTGAATAAACGGTGTTCCAAACTCTTGTTGGCAATTGCTTATATTGATTATATTTTGCCGGAACTTTCTAATATGTTTTGTGAGTGTATAGATTTTTCTATTGCTTCTTAAGGAAGCAAGTGAGTGTTACTTGTGTGATAAAACTAATAAAATGGAATGCTCAACAAATCTAGATAAGATATATGGAATAAACAATTAATAGGAATTCTAGGGAAATGATAGAGTAGCTAATGGACAATGAGCAATTCATACATGGCTTCTTTAATGCACAATCTACACAATTAAGGACCGATCTAATTCAAATGTGTTGTTTAGACCGTCACTACGAACCCTAAACAACTTCCCACCGCAATGCCTAACCGATTAAGGAAAGGGGGTCACGGCGGGATCGTTTAGTGACAATCAAATGGTCTAGGCAATCGAGGTTGATCACCCCTCCAAAAGCCTATCCTATTCACTATGTGCTCTAATCGATTAAGTGTGTCAATAACTCAATCAATTTAATCACAAATAAATCCTACAACATATTGTAATCAATAAGTGTGTCAATACCCATTTAATCACATAAGTGCAAGATCTAATTAAAAAGTAAATAAAACTTAAATCATGGAAACATAATATTCAAAGCTTTAGTAAATACTCATGTCCAAAAAGTCTCTCAAATCATCCCCTAAAATGGGGGTTTTAATTACACATAAATACAAACAAGAAAAGGAAGTAAAATTGAGAGAAATCACCCTTGGATCTCTCTTGTAAGCTTGTTCCTTCCTTGAGCTCCCTTGTTTGAATCTTATGCAAAGAGTGGGTGTTGATGATGTGTCTAGATAGGTAGAGTCATATGGAAAGTGACAAAGGAAATGGGTGGAAAAGATGGAAAGAGAGGAATGATTTAGGTGGAGTAATCTAAATGTTGAGTTTTAGGTAGAAGAGAAATGGAGGGATTAGGAATGGTAGAAAGGAGGTTTCTTGGCTTTCAAGAGATGTCAAGAGTTATCAATTCTTAGCATAAAATGGTGTATTTATATGTTAGAAAAGCTAGGGTATAAAATGGGCATGAAAGGACAAGAATACCCCTAAAAAATGGCTTGAAAAACGTCCATTCATTGCTTCTAGAAAGTGGAGTTCGCCATGGCATCGCCCTAGGGTCGCTGTGGCGACAGGGAATACACAGTAGTTACTAAAATGGGCATAACTTTCTATAGAAGACTCGGAATCACAATCCATAAAACCTGATGGAAAGTAGACTTCCGGGGCTTTCCAAATATATATAATTGGAAATGTGGTTTGATCTGAGGAGAGAGATATGCTTCTTTGAAGATGAATAACCTGTATACACTTTTTACAATTTCAGCCCCTTTTGCCACCAATATTACTCCAATGCCTCTGAACTTTATAAAAACCTGAAAACACTTAATTTACACCATTAAGTCATGGGATAATGCCCAAGAATCAAGCAAAAGAAGAAGGAAATGAGGGCTAAAATCATACCAATTTTGGTTTGATCAGGTAGGACACACAATTCAATTGGAGCTGAGAGATATGGGGCCCACAATATTACAGCTCTGCACTAGTTGGAAATTGACCCTTTCGCGGTTGGTGTCAATTTGCTCCTTTTCTCCATCTTTTGGTTTCTTTTCTTCCAAAATAAGATTCAACACCACTTTTATGGAATATGACCTACACATGCTCAACAAACACATTAAACAACCTAATTCACTCAAAAACAAAGCATGAGTAATAGGAAATAAGGGCCTAAAACATGTATAGAAAATGGACCGATCAAATACCCCCAAACCTATCTTTTGCTAGTCCTCGAGCAAAAATAAAATAAAAATAACACCTAAAAACCTAAAAACAACAAATTTAAACTAAGCCACTTTCGTAGGAAACACGATAGCATTGAGTGTATGCTACAAGCTTTTAAACCTCTAGGTGTCCCTAGTAGGAGAAGTTCAAGCACACATTGCCTATATCACTTCTAATAGTTCAACCAAAACAAGAGCAAAGTCCACATGTGATATCTTTTTTTATGATCATTGTTCTTTAATGCTCAATGTACAACTTATAGATATATAATCTAATGCTAAGAACCTACTGAGTGTTTAAAGAGTAGAAACAACAAGACCCTCATAGTATGTCATTTATGTCCGCTTTTTGGTTTAGTGAACTCACAAGGGTAGTCTCCAATATTAATCATGACAATCCAACTAAGCTTTCTATTCACTATCATATCAAGAGCATGTCATAAGTTTTGAAAAATGTAATGCACTACTCTAAGTGGCAAGAATTTAGTTTAAACTCAGTGAATAAAGCATACATTACGGCTCTTAAAGCACACAAAAGAAGTATCTCAATATGGAGGACAAAAATTCTAAAACTGGTGATTTTCGAAATCGACCTATGTCTGTTCATTAATGCATATCTCTCAAATAAAGCAAGAAACGTTAACCAAATTTTAGCACAAGATACTAGACATGCAAAATCACACTTTCCATGAAGAAAACATTCCAAAATTCGAATCGAAAAAGTGAGAAAACCGACATCGAAAAACATTTACGTGCAGAGTTTCACAAACAGGGCATCGCCCATGACCTTTGGTCGAAGAAATAATCATAACTTTTAAACTACTACCCAGAATTTTATGTTCTTTATACCATTGGATTCATATCGAAAAATCAAAGAACCCATTGCAGAAGGAAAAAATTATTTCCTCACCAATCAATACAGTTTTCACAAAACGTTTGCCTCAAAATTTTTCAAAACAGGGCACTTTTTTCGCAGATTTGTTAAAGAATAAAACAACCACAAATTCACACCCCCACACCTAATCTAAACATTGTCCATAATGTTTGTATGACATTAAAAGCAAGGACAATGAACAAAGAAAAAGTATGGAAGGCAAGAACTCAAAACACAAAACAAAAGAAAAAAATAAACTAAAAACTAAAAACTAAAACAAAAATTAAAAAGAAATTACCTAAGTTGGTTGCCTCTCACCAAGCGCTTAATTTAATGTCTCGGCAAGACGGGTGCAAGGATGAATCATCAACCAAACTCCAATGTCTCGAATTTGCGCCTATATGTGATTAGGTCTTGAAAGAAATTTTCATGAGCCAGCATTTTTCTACACACAATAAGCAAAGGCAAGTAAATGTTCACTATAAAGTGTGGTGAAATAAGTTCAAAAAACCACGTATTCCAGTTGCTTTTGTGTAGGCAGCTCGGAAAAGTAATTGGAGGGACATAAGGCTTGAGTTCCTTGTATATGAGCGGTTCCTTGAAAGGGACATCTTCCGCTTCCTTTGCTTTTTCTTTCGTCTCCGCTTTTTCTACTTCCGTCTCCTCATTTTCATTTGTAACACTAGAAAAATCATCAGAAAATTCATGACTCACTATGTTATCAACAATCTCAACATATAAAGGGATGGTGGCAACATCTTCTTGCTCCAATTCAGACAATTGCCTAATTTTCACCTCCATCTTCCTCAGTGAAGCTTGAATATTATGAAATTGTACCTCATTATGTTATTGGGTTTGCTTCATTTGTTGCTGGAGTTGCTGGTATTGTTGATCCATTCGTTGCTCAATTCGTAGGAACATATCTTCCATTGATGGCGAGATCGGCTGCTCATAGGTATTGACTTCATTGTGGCTCCATGAGAAGTCTTGATGATTCCTCCACTCCGTGTTGTAGGTATTGTCATATGGTTCATAACTCAACCACTGATATGAGAATGAAGGCACCTTATATGATGTGATCATACCTTCATTCTCATATAGGACTAGGCCATGATCTATATGAATCTATCACCAAGATCCGTTAGTTGAAAAGATTCATATATATCGACAAATAATGGTTGTATAGTGTCTTACTAACTCTTTTGAGTTAGATTGTGTTTCTTGAAATACCATGGGTGAGATCGGAGTAGCATTCCTGATCAATAACTCTGTATCTTGGAATCATGGTTTGGCTTGTGACTGGGAAGGTATACACGCAATAGTGGAATCCACTCCTTGTTACGAGAAGTAGATGAGTAGTTCCCTTAAGGGTCAATTTAGGACTTTTACAATTAATAGCGCTCTCTTTCTTCGGTAACGGAATGAGAGATTTAGTGGTACTTAAAGGAAAAGATATAATTTGAGAAGTATAACGGACTCTATAACCTAGCTCTAATTATGAACTACTTGTGGAGGATGATACCATATGTAATAGCTATATCAATGGACACTGATAATTTGGTTATGTAAAACATCAACAGTTACGAGAGTACAACTTTGGGTTTTTAGTAGAATAACTCCGAGGTTAATAATTGTGAAATATTAATTAAAAAGTTTAATTAATTTTTCTAAGTATTATTGGAGCTCAAAACTGTGGATCCATTAGGTCTCCTTGCTAGCCCTTTACGATTAATAGTAACAAGGCTCATGGAGAATTGGATGGTCCAATTAATTTTGTTACGAAAGTAACTTAAATATATGATTATTTAATTAACACATTAATTTATTAATTGTTATTTGGAGGTTTAAGTTTTGAACTTCGACAAGAGCAAAAGAATAAAACAATAAGAGATTATTTTCATTTGCTTTAAAGAGGTCGAAGGTTCAAACTCTAGTGATGACCAAATTAAAAAAGGATTTAGAATCCTATTTTAACTTGGTTTACTATACCCTAGGATCCTAGTATATAAGATATACTATCAAGAAAAAGAAACTAACCTAAACCTAATTGAGAAACAAGAGGTGCGGCCACATAGAGTAAGGAAAGAAAAAGAATTTTCTCTTCCCCCTACCTTGGCTGAATTCACAAGAGAGGACAAAGGGTTGTCTTCTGGATCTCTCAAGCCTCCATTCAACTGCTTCCAGAATTCGTGACGTCCCCACACACATATTTGCTAGATCGTGGGACATAGCTCATAAGGCTTAGTGGTGAAGGTTTGAAAAGAAAACAAAGGAGTGTTCTTCAAAGATATGAAAACAAATCTCTTCCTCATGTTGGTGTATACAAAAAGGTCCAAAGACAATATTTTTTTTTATTTAAAAAAAAAAACCTATCAATCTTAACAAAACTTTTTGCAGCGACACTTACAACTATCAAAAACCCAAGGATTTGGGGTTGAGGTGGTCATTGGGGTGGCGTGGCTGTTGATTGGAATTTCAGAGGAGAGAGAGTCATAAGGATTTGGGGGTGTGGTTGTTGATGGCATTGGATTGAGTAGTGACAGATTTGGCAAAGCACCATAAAAACTCAGCCACCATCAATCTTTGTTTGGAAAGAAACAATGTTGTGGGAGAAAAAGGGCGAGGGATCCATGGATTGAGAGAGAGAGAGAGAGAATGGAGAAGGAGAGGAAATTATTTTTTATTTTTTTAATTAATATATTGTGGATAAAATAATGTATTTGACTTTTTATATTTAATATTAGTTTCTTATCAAATAATTGTTTTATTTAAATTAATATTATTTAATATTGTTTGAATATAGAGGTAAAATTGTATTTTTGGTTAGAAATGTTAATGGTAAGGTGGTTTTTTACTAGTAAATTAAAAACAGGATGGTTTCTGGCCATTAAAAATTAGAGAGTGGTTTTTGGCCAAAAATCAAAACTAAAGGGCGGTTTTTAACTAAAAACCCAAACTAGAGGGGGGTTTTTGATAGTATCCCTTTTTAATATATAAACTATATTACATTGGTAAAATAGTAAAATTAATAAAAAAAATCTCTTATTTCCTACCTGTTTATAAAATAACTCAAGGGAATATTATTATTATTTTTTTTTTCCTCATGTTTTCTATCCTTCCAAATATTTATATCCTTCTTATTTTATTTCCTCTCTACCAAACATAATCAAATGATAAAACAAAGGCTGGTGATAACATCACCCGTTACCCCCATGTAAATTAATTTTTTCTCTTGAAAGATACGTTACCGAACCCAAAACCCACCACGTAACCACCGGGTCCCACACCCCCCACCTCACAAAACAGTAGCAGTCGTGGATTCATAAACCACCGCGGAGAATCTGAAAAACAAACCCCTTCAAAATTAAAAATTAAAAAAAACCTGAGATTCTCGGAATACAACAAAAGATGGCCACGGTGGCGCGTATGATCCACTGCGAGCTGGGGCAGGAGAGGCCGATGGGGCGGAGGAGGGAACTGGTGGGTAGTGCGGGTCAGGCTCCGAGAATGAGAGTGGGTGAGGCGTTGTCGTCGACGGTGGAGAACGGGAAGACCGTGTTGCAGCCTCGGCTGTGCACGTTGAGATCTTACGGGTCAGACAAGGCAGCCGTGATCAAGACGAGGAGGGACGGCTGCGGGGATGATGTGTCGTTGCCGTTCTTTGAGACGTTGTCGGAGTACATAGAGAGCTCCAAGGAAAGCCATGAGTTTGAGATCATCTCCGGCCGCCTCGCCATGGTTAGTTGTCTTATATTTCGTGTTTCATGTTTGGAGCAGAACCTACAATTTCATATCGTGTATTGTGGATGTGAGAGACAAACCATCGGATCAGCCTCTGGTGTTAAAATTCATCTCTCTTACTGTTGAGATCACATGTCGTGTCAAAATATTATCACTTTAGCTCAATTAGGTGACTATTGGTGATATTAATGTATTGAATTTGTGTCAATTCAAACAAGAACATCTACTTTAGATTGTTGGTAAAATTTGTTTTTTCCAATCTAGTAAGATCTTCGATTCCGTCTAGATCAAATTAGATCAGTTATTATTATTCACTATGTTTGTTGATCGAATCTGTCTAGGTTGAACACTATTAGATCTCTTATTGAATAATGATTCATGATTTTATCTCAATTAAAAAAAAAAAAAAAAAAGAATTTTTGTTGTTATGATCATAGTTGGGTTGGTTTGACTTTTGATGAAGTCAACCGGATCTACGATTGATATTTTCGATATTTTGCGGTGCAGATGGTGTTTGCAGCGACTGTGGGGATGGAAGTGGTGACGGGAAACTCGGTATTCCGAAAAATGGACATACAGGGTATAGAAGAAGCCGGAGTGGCCTGTTTGGGAGCAGTGACATTTGCTGCCATTTTCGCATGGTTTTCCAGTGCCAGAAACAGTGTAGGTCGAATCTTCACTCTCAGCTGCAACTCTTTCATTGATTCACTCATCGATCACATTGTCGATGGCTTGTTCTACGAAAGTGATATCAGTGATTGATCTGATGAACTTTGAAGGTAGATGAATCTCTGGATATCCAATCTTGTAAGGTTCACATTTATGTAGACACTGGAAATTGAACATGATTATATGAAAATTATCAGGACGGACGGACTGTCTGCGCATGTGTAATACATCTAGAAAGAAGTGTATGATTATATGTAGACCTGGCGCGGTTCCGGTTCTACGGATTGGTGGAACCGAACCGGAACTGCCGGTTCCAGTGGAACCGAACCGGAACTGCCGGTTCCAGTGGAACCGGCGGTTCTGAACCTTTTGTTTATTTTCCTTTGTTAATAAAAAAAAGAAAAATAGACTTGTATAGTTGTATACTTGTATTATAAGTTGTAGTTGTAAATAAAATATTAAAATAAAAATAAACAAAATGACGAATTACAAAATTAAATTAAAATAAAAATAAACAAAATGACAAATTATAAATTACATTTCATTGGATATTTGAGAATTAGGTCACCCGAAATTCGATAATAAATAAATGACAAATTACAAAATTAAATTAAAATAAACTAAAAATAAATGTAAAGTTATTAGCCTTACACTTAATTTTTATCACAATTAAGTTGTCTACGTATCCTCTTGGGGGATTTAGAGGAATCAAATGCCACGTAGATCTTTTACCATTTATTGCATGTTTGGTGTCATTTGTAGTCTGTACTCTGTAGATCTATTATTCCGGCTCCGCTGCTCCTGTTTCAAGTTCGTCGTCTTTGAAGAAGTCGTATGTTGGCTCTTTCTGAAGTTTTTGTTGTCTATATTGTGCCTTTGTCCAATCATCTACACAAACTTGTATTTGTAGTGATTTTGGAGTTAAACACGAACGCTGTTCATCCAAAATATTTCCCCCGGCATTGAACTCTTGTTCCACCGCCACCGTAGAAACTGGTGTTGAAAAAATATTTTTGGCTATCATAGCCATGATTGGATAGTACCCTGCGTGCTCTTTCCAATATTATAAGATATCAAATTTTGCCCCTGGTGTATCTTCTATAAACTCAAAAAGAGCACCAAAATAAGATTCAAGCTCGGAATACCTGTCGGTGTTTGATGAAGAAGAACATCTATGTTTTTTGCTTATTTTGGATAACAGAGTATACCCTAACTCCATAAATCCGGAGGAGGATGTTAGGGGCTGAGATATAGTTTGTGTATGTGTAACATCTAAGTTCAATGATGATCCATAAACTGTAACATATTCATCATATAAATCATACAATAATTTCTTAACTCTATCACAACACGTATCAACATCATATTCCATTTTTAAACCTTGGACCCCATAATAACCATTTAGATAATAAGACAAACTATCTAATTTACAACGTGGATCAAAAATCATGACAATCAAATAAATATTTGGAAACTCCTCATAATAATCTAACCATTTTACCTTCATAGCATGAACGGCTTCCCCTATTGCTATGTTGGATTCACAATGAGCAAATGCACCGGTAATGTTAAGACTTTCAATAATAAATAAATGAGTTGTATGATAATAAACACCAGATAAATTTTTTGTAGCATTATGAAAGACTTTTAACAAATTGAAAACGTTGTTACAAACATCCCAATGTGATTAATAAAGTTGAAGGTGGGTAACATGAAATTGAATAAAAGAAACTAATAAATTCATATAGTCATAACTTTGAGTAAGCAATTTATAAGTAGAATTCCAACGTGTTGGAACATCACAAGAAAATCTAACGACACGTCTAACATTTTGTTTACAATATCTTGCCCATGCATTCATTGTAGAAGAATGTTTCCACAAAAACATTAAGGCTATTTTAATAGGTACAATAAAATGTTCAAGAGTTTCTAATCCTTTTTGAACAAATAAATTTAAAACATGGCATGCACATCTTTGATGAAAAAACGTACCACAAAGATAAGGTTTGCATAAATCAAGTAAAGATGGAATAGCAGCGGTATTGGCAGAAGCATTATCAAAACCAATTGCAAAAATTTTGTTTTCAATTTTATACTCTGAAAAAATAATTCTAAGCTGTCTAAAAATATTATGAGCATTGTGTGCATCATCAAAAACTCTAAATGCAAGAATTCTTTTCTGGATATTCCATGCATCATCCATAAAATGACAAGTGACACCCAAGTATGAATGCGATCACCAATGGTCACTCCATATGTCGACACATACGGAAACACGACCATTATATTTTTCAAAAAATCTTTCTAAATTTTTTTTTCTTTTAAATAAATCTTTTCAAGTATTGATGTGAGCGTGGTTCTAGGAACACGGCATGTAGCATGATTTAATGCTCGTCGACAATAATTAATAAAACCATCCCTATCACCAAAAGTAAATGATAGGTGTTCTACTGCTACCATTCTTGCTAATTCTTCTCTATTTTGTTAATCAGTAAAACGAAATAATTGTTGGTTAGGAGCAGCGTACCTGGGAATTTGTGTTTGTGACCTCGATCTGCTCTCTGCTTCTGGATGTTTGGCTAAAAGATGCTTTCGATAAGTGCCATGTCCTCCAGATTTGTGCCACTTATATACTTTGCTGCAGTAATTGCAAGCCACTGCAAAGCTCTCATATTCTTGCCTAATTTTCTTCATATGTTTTACGAAGAGATCAGGTTTGTTCTGCTTCTGTATCAGATCTTCCTGCTCTTCTGGTTCCTGTGGATCAAATCCAAAATTTGGAGGTGTATCAATAGAAGGCATATTTTCTGACTGGCTTGTCAAATTGGGGCCAGGGGTGTCATCGTGATCGGGTTCTGAAATTATTAGAGGGGGAGTAGGAGAGTTTAGGCCTAGGTTTTCAGCATAGGCCCGGCGTTGCAAATACTCGTGATAGGCGGTGTCGTCACGACTGAGATTATCGATTATAGGACCCTTACCTCTCAGTGAAATTGAACGCCTAGGACCGTCACGGCCGTGACCCCTTCCTAAAATAAATTGGAAATAAAATTAATTGCAAATAAAATAAATTGGAAATAAAATATACTGCAAATGAAATAAATATTAAAAACTTAGTAATTGACAATGAATTGGAAACTTGGAGAGTTGGAGAATTGAGAGAGAAATTAGAATTGGAAATAAAATTAATTACAAATAAAATAAATTGGAAATAAAATATATTGCAAATGAAATAAATATTAAAAACTTAGTAATTGAGAATGAATTGGAAACTTGGAGAGTTGGAGAATTGAGAGAGAAATTAGAATTAGAGAGAACTGGGAGGAAATTGGAGTGGGGAAAAATGAAAGGTGGGGGGGGGGGGGGTGGGGTGGTGGGGGGGGGGGGTGTTTATTTATAATAAAAAAAAGGGAGCCGTTGGAGCCCCCAACGGTTTGTTGACATTAGTAGATCGTTAGGGGGCAACAAAAAAAAAAAGAGGAACCAGCCGGTTAGAACAGGAATCGGTTTTCGATTCCGACCGGTTCCTTTGGTTCTAACCGGAACCACGCCAGGTCTAATTATATGTTGGAATTTTAAGTATAGCAAAAGATATGTAGAGGTACTGTTCGCAATTTGGACACCTGAACAATTAGTTCTGAAAGTATTGAAAGTATGTTCCAAGATTTGGAGATTGGATGAAAATAAAGCACATAATTATATGATTATATCTGGCAATGGGTCGTGTTATTGCGAATTCATATCGTTTCCTGTTTAGATTGTGTTAAAATTGCTCCACCCGAACCTGACCTGTTAGCTTAATAAGTTGAAATATATAAACCTGAAACCATTTGATAAATTAATGGGTAACCCAACCCAAACCGTTACAAAATATTATATTTGAGATTTATTAAAAAGTTGAAAATAAGTAGTACTGAAGCATGACCAAACTCATGCAATCAAGTTCACTAGCTACTTTTAGAGTTTTAGGGTTAGGGTAGGGTTATAATATAGTGAAATAATTGATTTATAGTTTTAGAGTTTTTAATTTAGAAATTTTTCCTCTTTCAAAAAAGAAAAAAATTAGAAATTTTTAAAAATTAATTAGTAAAATATACACTAACCATAATTATAGAGATTTTTGTTTATATAAATTCCATAATGTGACTATACAAATATTTTTTTAATAACTTTCATAAACACATTAAAAAAAAATCTTTATATTAATGGGTTATCGAATTAACGGTTTTTTTAAGAGTAAACCCAAAATCGAACCATTATGTTTCATGTCTTAATGGATTGACCCATTAACAACCCGATCCGATAAACTTGACCCACCAATCGCTATTTTCGAATGAGTTTGGATCGTGTTAATGGGTCGTGTAAAATTTTGTTAGGTTTAGTTGCAATCTCAAATACAGCATATAAGAACTTTTTAGGCAAAATTTTTGAATTACGTATCTTATACAACACATATATGTTAATATGTTATACTCCATATACAACATTCTTTTTACTCTTCCTGATTTATCAAATTCTTTCTAGTTAGATGTGGCCTTTTTTTCTTTTATTTTTTTTACTTATATTACTCTGAACAAAACCGTATTTATAAGGAAAGTAATAAAACCATTAAGGAATTAAATTTATATTAGACATAACATCTCAAATAAATATCAAGTAAGAATTATTATTAAAAAAAAAAAAAAAAAAAAACTCAATTTACTCTCAAATTTTTCTTCGATTTGTTCACTAGCACAACTCTTACAAGCCAGCTAACCAACCATGAAGAAGTCTTCATCGCAGTTGCTACCCACTGAGCTAGAGAGTCCGGGGCCGGTGATCTTTACAGTGTCATCTCTTGAGGTGATGGAGGAGAGTGTTGATCATGTTAATGTTCATGGAAGGCTTGTGAGTTTCCTTGAGAATTGTCACTTTTTTAAGAAAGACATCTCTCAAACCGATGTATTTATGTACGAGTATGGATTTCATTAATATATTAATCTTATTTTATATTTATTTATATAGGGCTACAGAGTGATTGGGTTGAAAACTAGACGTCCAGGGCTTCAAATCTATAGGTGGTAGGACACACAATTCAATTGGAGCTGAGAGATATGGGGCCCGCAATATTGCAGCTCTACACTGGTTGGAAATCGACCTTTCTGCGGTTGGTGCTAATTTGCTCCTTTTCTCCATCTTTTGACTTCTTTTCTTCCAAAATAAGATTCAACACCACTTTTATGGAATGTGACCTACACATGCTCAACAAACACATTAAACAACCTAATTCACTTGAAAACAAAGCATAAGTAATGGGAAATAGGGGCCTAAAACATGTATAGAAATGGACCAATCAGTTGGTCTTGATGAGAGCTACAAACCCTAAGCATTTTCAGAGCCAAGTGACTTCATGATTTTTCGCTGAGAGCAGATTTCAGTCCGAGGTTCATACTTGTATGTGAAACATCTTCTTCTTACTTTCACTTTTGATCATCTCTTTTATCTTCTTATTTGATAGATGAAATGTGTTAAGAATGATGTTAGTTCATATTCTAGGTTTGTATGATTGATTGATTGTTGAGTTTTAGCCTTGTGATCTCATTTGAACATATTTAGCTAAACTTGATTAGTCTTGAAATTGATTCTAGAAATGATATATATGATGTGCCTCATGGTATTTTCTAGGTTTAATTTCATGATCTAAGAACTAAGATATTTTGTGTGATATATTGAATATTCATATCTTGTTCTTATTGATTCATATACTTTGATATCTAGATAGATTTATGATTGTTTGTTGAAAGCTTATTCTAGATCATCACTAAGCATTGACCCACCCGAACCGGTTCTATAAAAACTACTATTATCTACGCTATTTCTACCATGGTTATCCTAATGGGATGCGTGGGTGTTATCACCCCTCACAAGTGCATGAGTCGCAAAACTAGTATAGTGCGAAGTAAGGGTTATTGTTCCCACAGAGATTAGCAAGTTTGCATTTTAATAAATAGCTAGTGTACTAATGAGCCGTTGTGCACTCACAAAAATGATATAGTTTTTGAATGATTCTTGAAAACTCTTTTAAGCCACTTAATCCTTTTAAAATGTGATTTGATAGTAAAATGGTAAGCGAGTTCGTTCCACAGGGATATGGAGTGTTAATTAGATAGATTGACTAATCTTTGAACAATAAAATAAAGGGTTTTATTGAAAACTAACCCCTTTGGGAGGCTAAAATTGAAATCTAACTCATTTTTGAAAAACTTGCAAAACTAACTCTTTTTTCATGCGTAAGTACCATTTTACCCTTACTAACTTTTCTCTTTTACTCATTATATCTTTTATTTCCTTCTTTTCATCACTTCTCTCTCATTTGATGCCCTCTCTTATTTCCCCATCCTCTCTCATGACCAAAGCTCTCTCATTCTTTTCCTGTCCAGTTTTTTTTTCTTTTGTTCTCTCCTTCTTTGCAAGTAACAACTCCACCATTGACCAACTCCACAAGGTTTCCTTCCATTGAAGCTTTGAGGTGAGTTTTTTATTTTATTTTATTTTTTAACTTTTATACTTTGTACTTGTCAACCATGTCCGATTTTTCTTGAATTTGTGTAATAAATCATGGGTCTTGGTTGAATTTGATGTTGTTGTGGTCAATTTAAAGTTTACAAGTTGAATTTTTAGTTTATCTGTTGTTAAAATGTGGTATTTACTTAGATTTGTGTATTAGGGTCTTTTATTTTTGTGAAAATTGCTTACAATAATGTAATAGAGCATGGGTCTTGGTTGAATTTGATGTTGTTGTGGTCAATTTAAAGTTTACAAGTTGAATTTTTAGTTTATTTATTGTTAAAATGTGTTATTTACTTAGGGTTCTTTATTTTTAATTTAATGTGTATTAGGGTTCTTTATTTTTGTAAAAATAGCTTACATAAGTGCAATAGAGCATGGGTCTTGGTTGAATTTGATGTTGTTGTGGTTGATTTCCCATTATAGTATTGAATCTAGACAATTGAAACAATTTTTTGAATGTATCCAGCACTATTTTCCTAACGGCTGTTAGGAATTTCATAACACTGTTAGGAATTCTCAACCGCCGTTAGGACAGTTAGGAATTCCTAACGGAGGTTGGGAATTCCTAACACTGTTATGAAATTCCTAATGGCCGTTGGGAATTCCTAATAGTGTTATGGAATTCCTAATATCCGTTGGGAATTCCTAACAATGTTATGTAATTCCTAACGACCGTTGGGAATTCCTAACCGTATTATGGAATTTATAACGGCCGTTAGGAATTCCTAACAGTGTTATGTAATTCCTAACGGCTGTTGGGAATTCCTAACAGCTGTTAGAAATTCCCAACGGTATTCAGATTTCAAAACAGTGTTTGGATTCATAATATTTTGTAGATTCAATATACCATAAATTTATAATATCTGTTTAGGAATTTAATTATAAATTTCCTATGCATTTGAAAGGTGGGTGGCATGGATAAAGTCCGTTTGTTGTTTTATATGGCGGTGAATGGAGTAACAATGGTTGGAAGTTCAAATATCAATCTGGAATGTGTAAAGTAATTTCAATCTCAAGGGAAACGTCGTATGAGTCATTACATGACATTGTATCCGTCTTGTTGAAGCCAATAGCAAGTCCTTCATCAAAATGAAGTTCATGTTGGGGTTTTTTGCCCTAAAGCTTGTAATTTGTAAATGTGAATTGAACATAAATAAAAGTAGTTTATTCATTCAAATTATCTCATACATTTATAATAACATGTGCACTTAACATCTAAGATTGCCGGATGTAATTTCAAACTGAGTATATGAATGTCATATACAGATGGATTCAGTTTGAAACGAGCAATCTAAAGAGTCCGTAGATAGAAAATAATTGGGTACTTTATTTGTGGTCAATCTACAGCTGCGGTCCATTCCGTAATGTACGGTGATCTTATCCTAGATCATTCATATAGAGATATAAGAATGGAGGCACTATGTATGATGTGATCATATAGGACTGGGCCATGATCTTTATGAATCTCTCACCAAAATCCGTTACATGATGAGATTCATATATATCAACAAATGATGGCTATATGTGGGTGATCTTAATCCTGAGTGTCTTATCGACTCCTTCAGGTTAGATCGTGGTCTTTGATATACCATAGGTGAGGTCGGAGTTGCATTCCTGATCAATATGCTTCGTATGTTGGGATCGCGGTTTGGCTTGTGGCTGGGAAGGTCTGCACACAATAGTGGAATCCACTCATTCTTGTGAGAAGTAGATAGTAGTTCCCTTAAAGGTTGATTCGGGGCTTGAACAATATGAGCGCTCTCCTAATTCCGTAAGGAATGTAGGATTTATTGTTCATTAGAGAATCAATGGTACTTAATGGAAAGATATAATTAGAGGGGTATAACGGACATTATGACCCAGCTCTAATTATGAACTACCTGTGGAGGATCATACCATATGTAATAGCTATATCAATGGACACCAAAAGTTATTGGTTTGTGTAAAAACGTCTACAGTTGAGAGAGTGCAACTTCGGGTTTTTAGTGGAATAACACCGAAGTTAATAATCATGAAATATTAATTAAAGAGTTTAATTATTTATTTCTAAAGGATTATTGGAGCTCAAAATACTGTGGGTCCATTAGGTCCCCTTACTAGCCCGATCGATTTAGGTAACAAGGGTCACGGTTAATTAATTAGATTGTCCAATTAATTGTGTTACAAAAGTGACACGTGTCTATTCGGAAATTAATTGAATAATGTGATTATTCAATTGATGAATATTAATGATTATGTTAATTAAATAATTAGATTATTTAATTGTGTAATTAATCATTAGATGGAGGGTGTTGATTGATATTTAATTTTGAATGAAGAAAAGATAATTTGATTATTTTATTTTCATTTAATTAAATATTTAAATTTGAATTTAAAAGAGTTTTGAATTCAAATTAAATCAAATAAATTAATTAATATCTTTAAAAGATATTCGATATCTAAAAAGATTTTATGAATTTGTTTAAATTTAAAAAATATATATATTTATATATATTTGATATATGATTTTAAAAAGGGAGATGGATTTGGTATCTGATACATAAAAAAAAATCAACACCAAAGAAGAAAAACAAAAGTGGTGCGGCCAAAGAAAAAAAAAAGAGTTTTTTTTATTTTTTATTTTATGATTTTATTTCATCCAAGGTTGGCCGAATTCTCCATACACAAAGCAAGAGTTGTTTTGTGTTGTTTCTTCGACCTCCATATAGGTTTCTAAATACCGTGATGCGCCCACACGCTGTTGCCAGTTTCGGGAGATAGCGAGGAAGATCAAGTGGTTCAAACCAGGAGCAGATCGTATTAAAGTGAAGGAGCCTACGAACGTTGGTATGAAATAGTTTCTTCTCCTTCTTATTGATTTCGATTATTACTGTACAAATAGGTTTACTTAATGATTGCTTTAAAAATTTTTAAAACCCTTCCGCTGCGCAATCTGTAAGCCGGGGTATCAACAATTCATCTTTAATTTACCTGTGGTTTTGGCACCATTTGAAGTTTTGAATGATGATGATGTGCAAGTATTTTTTTGTGAAAATTCCGATTTGAATACAAGAATCTCTTTATGTGTCACTATAGAACGGAAAAGAAGAATAATAATTCTAAACACATAAGGTCCTGACAATAAACTTGTTAACGAAGACATTGTCAATGTTATTATGACAATTGTAAATTTCTAGAAAGGTTTTCTTAATTTTGTTATGGTGGTTTGCTTAAGAAACAGTGTAAGTAATTATAGAGTGCTCAATCAATTAGTAAATGCTCTTGTCATTTCAACAAATTACTTACATTCACATCTTAGAATAGTCGATTACATGTTCATTTGATAAATTATACATAATTGCCTCCTATAAAAAATCTTGCCTCCTAGAAAGGTTTGAATAAAAAATCGCAATAATCCTGACTAGTCCATTACAAATGTAATTGAAGGCTACGTTGTAACAGCAAACACAAGAATCCGAAACAAACTAAAGCAAAACATTCTCTAGCTATGCAATCTGGCTGAAACTCAATCCCTGCATGCAAGAGAAGCTGCAATATTTAACATGAGCCAAACTTAAATTGCAAGTTCATTGAGAATATATTCTGGGCAATGAAAGCATCAATGCCAAACAAGCATACTTCATCGACTTATTAGTGGGAATATTAACTTAATAAGATAAAAAAATAAAATAAAAAAAAGAGATCAAATACTTATTAATAGCATGATATTGGGAATATTAGGCCAATCTTCACCTGTACCCAGTTGGCATCTTACATTCATTTTCGTAACTACAGTTTGGAATTCCTAACACCATTTGGGAATTCCTAACACCCGTTTAGGAATTCCCAACAACAGTTGCGAATTCCCAATTGGTGTTAGGAATTCCCAACTTGTGTTATGAGTTCTTAACTGCTATTGGGAATTCCAAATGGCAGTTAGAAATTTCCAAACTGCAGTTAGGAATCCCCAACTGCAGTTGCGAATTCCCAACTGGTGTTAGAAATTCCTAACTTCCGTTTGAAATTCCCAATAGTAGTTAGGAACTCCCAACTGGTGTTGAGAATTTCTAACACTCGTTAGGAATTCCCAACCGGTGTCAGGAATTCCCAACAACAGTAGGGAATTCCTAACTATTATTGGGAATTCCTAACACCGGTTAGGAAACCAAAATGCAGTACAGAATACCAAACCTAAGAGTACACAACCACTACAAAATCCAATCCAAACGTTCAAACATCACTAAACCTAGCAATTAGGAAGTCAACCATACAATGAGATGGCAAAAACACCATCAATATAACAAATCAAACATCACTATGCCAAAATTACCGAACACTAAGCCTATGTTTGGTAGGAAGGAAAAGGGAGAGGAAAGAAAAGGGTGGAGGGAAAAGGGAGGAGAAAGTGGAGAAATGTGTATTTGGTATGGAGAGAAAAGGGGAAGGAAAGGTAAAATGGGAGGAAAGAAATGTGGATGGGACCCACTAATTTCTTTCCTCCCAAAAGTGGGAGGAAATGGGAGGTAAAGAAAGGGGCAAGTTTTTGGGCAAGTCAAAATTACCATCTTATCCAAAAAAATTTAATATATAAAATATAATATAAGGGTAAAATAGTAAAAGTGATAAAATGATCTTTTCTTTCCTTCCTGTTTACCAAACAATATGAGGGAAAATCATTTTCCTTTCCTTCCCTCATGTTTTCTATCCCTCCAAATCTTTCCATCCTTCCTATTTTTTTTCCTCCTTACAAAACAGACCCTAAAACACCCAAACATTGTTGTTATCACCAAACACCCCACACAACCATAACAATCACATTATAAAAACACCAACCAATATACTTGTTATAATTTCAGGAACTTTGAACCCAGAAATATCGAAAACCAAACATCACAATGCTAAAATTAGAACAAGAGATGCATAAGCTCCACTTGCAAATAAAAAGATAACTAAATATAAGCTGCAGTATGTCACTATATAATTTTCCAACAAGAAATTGCTGCCACAATGTAAGGAGTTCAAACACAAAATTAATTCAAAGTTGAATAAATATATGATAGGGGACAGTGTAAGGAGGTAGAAATTTATATTCAAACACAAAGTCGTTTTAGGGTTCATGTCAGGAGTTCAAACTCCTTACAAGGTCCAAAATTAATTCCAAGTTCACACAAACATTAAACAAGAATTCAAACAACACACATTAAACAAACCTTTTAGGGTTCTAATTCAAAAAAGTTTCAAAAATTGATGAAGCACCATTCACCTTCACAAACAAAAATTCAAAAATTCAAGAACCTTTTTGTTTCTTCGGACATAGATGTTGGACAAGAATGGTCAGCCCTTCATTCTAGCAGCCCCTCACACCATGGTAGCATCAGGTCAAGTGGAGGATTCCTTGGATTGCTATCCTCTTTTTGCAGTACCACATAAACTTGTTTAATATAGACATAACAATTTATATTGTGAACACAAAATTAAACAAGAACTTAACAGATCGATCGGTAGGGAGGATGGCAGACCCAAGGTTCCATATAATTAGCCTATGATAAGAGAGCCAATCTTGCAATCAACTGCACCAACTGATTAGTAGCTGAATATGGAAAAGAGATTTGCACTCACCTAAAATAAGAGCAAAGAAACTCTTGGAAATATGCAATTTGCAGCAAAGTAATCCTGAATCTCCTCCTCTTAGAAAGACTTTGCATCCAGCCAAATTACATCTCCATGGGATTCAACTCTTCAAATAAGAAATCCAACTTCTTTTACCTTCAAATAAGAAAGGACATCTCCATGAGGCCAGTGCCAGATGATGAAATGGTTTGTGTCAAACATCTTGGATGTTGCCCAGATGAAATGGTAGCCCATTCTTCTGAGCATCTGTTGACATATTGGGAGTACAAGACCCTCTGCAGTAAACATAGATATCATGGTCAACAAATATGGATAACTATGGAATTGCAGTAAATCACATAAATTGTTTTGCAAGATTATATGACATTCTAAATTTTCGCATTGATATATTGATGACAAATACAGATAATGACAACAACATGCATAAATGTAAAGAAAGTGAAAAACTCACCAATGTAATGAATGAATCGACGAGTTATGTAAGTGTTCCGAGTCAAGAGACGAGTGAAAAAGTCATCCATGGACGAGAAGAATCCAAGATAATCAAAAGGCCTGGCCTGGCCTGGCCTGATAAGAAAATCTATACGTATTAGACCGTGAAATAAAAATTCTGATAATGTTATATATATATGAAATTACTACTGTATCATATAAAAATCATATTACAATAACAGATGATGATCAAGAGTCAAAAGGTGGTGCTATAATAAACATATTTACAATTGATTATTGGGAATGTATTGTCTGTTTGTGTGCGTTTTTTTTAACAAAATCAACAGAAAGATGAAACCCAGCAAAATAAAATGGCTACCTTAATTACCTAATTTGTATATGACACTTTAAAGCAAAATCAAACTAGATAAACTGTATTTCGTATCAACTAATCTCTTGAACATAATATTTCTTCTCATTCTTATTTGGGTTCATAAATTGAAGAACCACCATTCACCTTCACAAGCAAAAATTCAAAAATTTAAGAACCATTCACCTTCTTTTACTTGAAGCCAAACGGAGTTGAGGTCGTGTTCAAGCTTTTGTCTCGTCGCGCCGTCGTCGACTTCAAGCTTCCGTCCCATAGCGCTGTCGTCGTCTTCAAGCTTCCGTCGTGTTGCCGTAGTTGGAGACTGCTGCCGAATTGAAGTCAGAGACAGAGGGAGAGAAGGTCTGCATTTTCTGAGAGAGATTTTGGTCGATTTGAGACAGATTAGGGATTTTGAAATGTAAGAGAGGTTTGGTAGTTTGTAGACAGATTAGGGATTTTTCAAGTGAGAGGGGTTTGATCGATTTGAAAGAGAACAGGGATTTAGAGTGTTTTGATTGGAACGTAATTTTTATATTTGACAAGGGCAATGTTGTCTTTCAACAGCCACAAAAGAGTTAGTTTTGTAAGTTTTTCAAAAAAGAGTTAGATTTCAATTTTAGCCTCCCAAAGGGGTTAGTTTTCAATAAAACCCTAAAATAAATCATAATGTTTGATAGATGTGTGGTTTCTAAAACCACCAATGCTAACTATTAAAATGAAAATACAAAAATGTTATGAAAAATAGAATACTCAACACCTTGATAAGAGTAATGATGAAAACAATTAATAAGATAGCTAGAGAATAGATCGATTAACAATTGAATGTGGGTTATGCCAAATAGCTACTTTAATGCACCAATCTCATTATGTTAACCACTAAAGGCTTAGATTAGTGGGGTTGATATACCCACAACTAATCTATCCTATTCAATGGGTTCTAAATCACACAAGGAGTGTCAATCCACATATAAATATATAACAAATTACTCCACTCAAGTTTGCAATTAACAAGCGATATACAAGTTAATTACATAATGAATAGAATCTATTAATTTGAATGAATAGAACACATAAGAGATTCATTACAAGCTAAGCTAAAACCCACAACTAATTGGTTCTCAAAACTATCCCCTAGATTAGGGGTTTAGTTACACATATTTGCAATAAATGAAAAGAAGTAAATAGTAAGGAAATAACCCTTGGGTCACCTTCTTTAAGCTTGATCCTTCTTCTCCTTTATGCTCCTAAGTGCAAGGAATGGAGGTAGAGGATATGTCTTGGAATGTGGGTGTTTTGGTGGGAAGTGACAAAGGGATTTGGATGGAGAAATGGTGGGATAGGAATGATGTAGGGAATGAATCAAGGCTTTGTGTTGAGGTTTGGATGGGATTAGATGAGTTCAAGGAGAGAAATGGAGGATGAGGAATGGTGTGCCATGGATGAGAAAAGCTAGATCTCCAAGATACAAATTCGTGCTCTCTTCTCTAAAGATCTCCTCCTGATGAAGATGGAAGGCCGTTCTGTTAGGATTATGCTCAATAGCAAGAGTGTAATATTATATTTAACAATCTGTTTCATATTAATAAAGTGATTTATGGTTTAAACAAATATTATAGCATTTATAGTTGAATATTATAATTGTTAAAGTAAATAATCATAAGGTCTAAAGACTATGAGAAAAGAAGAATTGTTCATACATCTGGATATGTATGTGGTAGACACAATTCTTTAGTTAGTCTTGAATATTGTTCACAACTTAAGTTAAAGGTTGGGCACCTTTACCTTGTTAAAGTTGTAGAATTCTTTTGCTAGCATTTGAGTGGGATCAAATGAGATATGATGAGTCTAAAATCATCGGAGTGTCTTCGAGCAAAAGAGTCTAGTGCACTGGGTGCATTGAACTGGATCAAAATGAAATACTTTATCTATAACTGTCAGTAGATAAAAGTAATTTCATTATCAGGACAATCGGAGAGTCTATCTTAATCCTGAGATAAATGATGAGTACGATTATATTGCATAGTCTATCCTCGATAATTTGGTGATATTCATTTATTAATCGATAGAGGACTTCATTTATAGATATGGACATCGTGGCTCCATTTATCAAATGAGAGTATAATATCATCATATGGATGTTTTGAGGTAATTGGATATTAAATCTCAACGTTGAGTTTTCGATAGTGTCTATTGAAAACATGGCTTCTGGACAAGTCAAAATATCCAAGTTCAAAACGTGGTCATATGAGTAAATATGGTAACTTGGAGAGTTATAGGCGGTCTATGAACTCTTGGCGATTACTGATATTATTCACGAGGATACACTATCTCCAATATGATTGTCTAGGGTATGAATGAGGAAATATCTTCCTTTTCTGTCTTTATTTAAGAGTTCAATTTTAGCTCTTTAGTGGAATGAGTTAAAATTAATGGATCGGACCTAAGTGAATCATTTGTTGATTGTGATTAGGTTATGTCTATTGAAGCTTAAATTTAGATAGCCCGCCAAGATCCCCAATCCACACGGACTTGCATGGATCACTTGATATATTCTACCGGACCAATTTAGGGTCCATCTAGAATTGTATTTAATATATTAAGAATATAATTTGCACATTATTTATGTAATGGGCTGCTCAATTATATTTATATATTAATGGATGACATGTGGACTTGTTTCTTTTAGTAAGAATGGATCTAGTTCACATGTGGGCTTTTTATTTAAAGTCCAAAGGATTAAATGAAATGAGAAAATAATATTTGGCCCAATAATATATATGGGGCGGCAAGGAGGTTATTTAACCTTAAATATTATTTTGTTTTCATTGTTTAATTAAATGAGAATTAATTAATTTATTAATTAATTATTTAATTAAGAAACAAATCTTTTCTCATTAGGAAATATGATTCCTAAAGGTATACTATTGGTAGTAGTATAATTAAATAGAAAGACTTGTTTGACAAGGAAATAAATAATTAATTTTATTTATTTAATCAAATAGGAAGTGTTTTTATTTTAGTCAAATAAGAGAATAAAAGATTTATGAGTTTGATTAGGGTTTGGAAGTCTTAAACAAAATAGGAATTAGGGTGCAAATCATACTCCTTTTTGTAGGAGGATTTGCGGCAACCCTAGTTATTTTTGGGGAAAGAATTCGGTCACCCTAGGGTAAAAAGAAGAAGAAATTTGGCCACCTATATAAGGCCTCTTATAGAATTCGGCCACCCCCTAAGGCTTGAGTGCAGATTTTATTTCTTCTTCTTCTTCTTAACTCATAGAAAGAGATTTTTTATTCTACTAAGGCAAAAAGGAAGCATAGATTATTCTTTGATGGTGTACTATTTGCTTAATCATTGATAAGCTTGTGTATACAACATCGATCAAGGTTCACGCGAGTTTCGATCATTAGATTGAGAACTCAAAAGTGACCGGAATAATCTTAGGTTTCTTTTGATTGTTTTTGTGACTAACGAACAAGAGAAGAGTTTGTTTAATCCAATCACATGTTTGCAATTCAAAGAAAGGGAGACCACGCTCCTAGGTGATCCACGTTCGTGCTAGGATTGAAGATCTTGCGGATTACCATCGACGTAAGTCAATCGGATCACGCGACAAGAGGTATTAATCTTTTGTTATATATATTATATGTTTTTAATTGATTAAAAGGGTTTAAGGTTCATAAAAGGAAAAAAATTTAAAAGCTAGTCAAACTATTTTTTAGTCTCGCTTCCGCTGCGGGTATATTTTTTCCCTACACGTTCTATTTATACACTCTCTTGGACATGTACTGATAACTGTTTGATTCGTTGATGTGGCGCCAAGTTCGCTATTTGGTCGCTATGGCGACCGTGGGTGCGTAAAATGGTTAGATGCAAAGGTCGCCATGAAAACCATCTTTTTCGCCATCTAGCAAGTGGCGACCATGAGCAAATGGTGTGGAGGTCGCCACTTGCTCATCAAGGTTGCCATGGCGACCATAAGTGGCGACCCACAAAATGTAAAGTGGTCGCCACTTGCAACATCAAGGTCACCATGGCGACCATAAGTGGCGACCTTGCCTTGAAGATTGAGGTTGCCATTTGTAGGGGTAGGTCGCCATGACGACCCCCAAGTGGCAACCCACCTGATGCTTTTAGAGACTTTCTGTTGCCATGACGCTCAAGTGGCGACCAAATGGCGACCTTCTGATGTCTCGAAGAATCCTCTGTCGCCATGGCACCCATGTAGTGACCTCCTCTTGTCTAAGTGGCGAAAATGCCCTGTTTCTTCCCATTTGTGATCCATTTTGCACACAAGTCCTCCACTTCATCCCAATTGCTCTCGAAACCTGATAAAACCTAAAACACTCAATTTAACACCATTAAATATGGGGAAATGCCCGAGAATCAAGCAAAAAGAATCGAAAATGAGGGTCAAAATCATACCAATTTTGGCTTGATCATGTACAATTAAAATTAACTCTACTTCATGTTTGTTCAATTAACTATGATGATCAACACATTAACTATGCTAAGATTCGAATTGATTAGTAAACAATTACAACTATTGGATTCAAATTCTAAATTAAAGGATTGCTAGGGAATATATTTGTTCAAATAACAACTTACTATCTAATCAACCATTCATTAAGCTCAATCACAAAGTCCCTAACATGCATCTATTCATGTTAAATTATAAGGAATCAAATCCTCAACTTTAATCACAACCTATGGCTAAGAGAGTGATTAAAGGAGGTTTACTCAAATGTGTTAGTAAAGATTCACAAAGTGAGCAAATCTTTACAACTTAGATGGCATAAAAGGTATATGTATAAGTGGTCTTTGATGCATATAAGTTCTGTTAGGGTTATGTTCAATAGCAAGAGTGTAATGTTGTACTTGACAATCTTTTCATATTAATAAAGTGATTTCTGTTTGTTAACAAAATCTCATATAGCATTTATTATTATAATTGTCAAAGTAAATAATCATAAGGTCAAAAGACTATGAGAAAAGAAGAATTGTTCGTACCATCTGGATATGTATGAGGTAGACACAATTCTTTAGTTAGTCTTGAATAACATTCACAACTTAAGTTAAAGGTGGGGCACCTTTATCTTGTTAAAGTTGTAGAATTATTTTACTAGCATTTGAGTGGGATCAAATGTGTTGTGATGAGACTAAAATCATCGAAGGGTCTTCGAGTAAAAGAATCTAGTGCACTGGGTGCAATGAACCGGATCACAATGAAATACTATTTCTAGAACCGTCAATAGATAAAAGTCTTTTCATTATCAGGACAATCGGAGAGTCTATATTAATCCTGAGATAAATGATGGACTTATAGTTGCAAGTGTTATCATTTGAGCTATCAATGAGTACGATTATATAGCATAGTCTATCCTCGATAGTTTGGTGGTATTCATTTGTTAATCAATAGAGGACTTCATTTATAGATATGGACATCGTGGCTCCATTTATTAAATGTGAGTAGAATATCATGTAGGGAAAAAATGCGTGCACGCAGCGGAAGCGAGACTAAAAAGAAGTAGTATATTCTAAAAAAATTTCCATATTAAACCTTAACCCTTTAATTAATTAAACAATATATACCAAAAGATATCATACCTTTGTCGCGTGATCCGATTGACTATGCGTCGATGGTAATCCGCAAGATCTTCCAATCTGATCATGAACGTGAATCACCTAGGAGCGTGGTCTCCTTTCTCTTTAAATTGTATACCTGAGAATGGACAAGAAATTTTTTCTGATTTCTGTTAGTCACAAAAATTCCAATAGATTGTTAAGAATGTCCCGGTCACTTTTGAATTCACAATTGTTAGATTGAAACTCGCGTGAACCTTATTCGAAATTGTGCACAAGACCTCTTGATGTAAAGATTACTAGTGCACTATCGAAATAAGAACAATTCTTCTCACAATCTCTCTTGGCCGAATTTCACACTAGTCTAAGAGTTGGATCTTATTTTTCTCTAGCAAAGAAAAATCTCTCAAAATGCAAAAACTAGGGTTTTTAAAAAATATATGAAGAATATATATATATAGTTATATATATTGTGGCCGACCATATATATTTTTAAGTATATATATCTGTACGCATAATATATATGTTTTTTTATATCTCAAAAAAATGCACGCCTATAATATATGTATATAAAACTTGCACGCAACTCAAATTTGTTTTGCAACTTAAAATGTTTTTAATTTTAATTCAAACACTACATACATTATAAAACTTTTAGTTTTGTTAAAACACTGTGCATTATATATAATATATAGTATCACCGGCCATACATATTTCTTTATTTTGCATGCATATATGTATGTCTAATTCATATATCCGCATGCATCATGCATGTATATAATCTCTATATATTCCGCATGCATATATGTTATATACCAACTATATATTCCACATGCATATATATTATATACAAACCCTAATCCAACTCTTTAGTGTATTTGTGACTATATAAAAGACTTCCTTATTTGACTAAACAAATAAAGTCTTTTATATTCAGTATAATACTAATAGTAGTATACTACTAGGAAACATATTTCCTAATCAGAAAAAGATTTGATTTTTAATTAAATAATTAATTAACATATTAATTAATTTCCATTTAATTAAATAATAAAATAAAACAATATAATAGGCTAAAAAAATTAGCCATTGCCATCCATGACTAGAACTTAGGCCTACATATTATTTTCTTATTTTATTTAATCAATTTGGACTTTAATAAAAAGCCCACATGTGAACTAGACTCATTCTTACCAAAAGGAAAAAGCCCACATACCTTTAATTAATATATTAATATAATTAAGCAGCCCATTAAATAAATAATGTGCAAATTATATTCTTAATATATTAAATACAATTCTAAATGGACCCACAAATAGTTCAGTAGAATATATCAAGTGATTCATGCAAGTCCGTGCAGATTGGGGATCTTGGCGGGCCTATCTAAATTTAAGCTCCAATAGACATAACTCAATCACAATCAACAAATGATTCACTTAGGTTCAATCTATTAATTTTAGTTCATTCCACTAAAGAACTAAAATTGCACTCTTAAATAAAGATGGAATAAGTTAACGATACTCATTCATATCCTAGACAATCATATGGGAGATAGTGAATCCTTGTGAAGAACATCAGTAATCGCCAAGAGTTCATAGACCGCCTATAACTCTCCAAGTTACCATATTTACTCATATGACCAAACTTTGAACTTGGATATATATTATGACTTGTCCAGAAGTCATCTTTCAATAGACACTATTGAAAATTCAACGTTAAGATTTCATATCCAAAACCACAAAGCATCCATATGATGATATTCTACTCACATTTAATCAATGGAGCCACGATGTCCATATCTATAAATGAAGTCCTCTATCGATTAACAAATGAATACCACCAAACTATCGAGGATAGACTATGCTATATAATCGTACTCATTGATAGCTCAAATGATAACACTTGCAACCATAAGTCCATCATTTATCTCAGGATTAAGATAGACTCTCCGATTGTCCTGATAATGAAAAGACTTTTATCTATTGACGATTCTAGAAAAAATATTTCATTGTGATCCGGTTCAATGCACCCAGTGCACTAGATTCTTTTACTCGAAGACCCTTCGATGATTTTAGACTCATCACAACACATTCGATCTCACTCAAATGCTAGTAAAAGAATTCTACAACTTTAACAAGATAAAGGTGCCCAACCTTTAACTTAAGTTGTGAACGTTATTCAAGACTAACTAAAGAATTGTGTCTACCTCATACATATCCAGATGTACGAACAATTCTTCTTTTCTCATAGTCTTTTGACCTTATGATTATTTACTTTGACAATTATAATTAAATAATAAATGCTATATAAGATTTTGTTAACTAACAGAAATCACTTTATTAATATGAAAAGATTGTCAAGTACAACATTACACTCTTGCTATTGAGCATAACCCTAACATATCATCATATGGATGCTTTGTGGTTTTGGATATGAAATCTTAACGTTGAGTTTTCAATAGTGTCTATTGAAAGATGACTTCTGGACAAGTCATAATATATATCCAAGTTCAAAGTGTGGTCATATGAGTAAATATGGTAACTTGGAGAGCTGTAAGCGGTCTATGAACTCTTGGCGATTACTGATATTAATCACGAGGATACACTATCTCCAACATGATTGTCTAGGGTATGAATGAGGAACATCTTCCTTTTCTGTCTTTATTTAAGAGTTCAATTTTAGCTCTTTAGTGGAATGAGTTAAAATTAATGGATCGGACCTAAGTGAATCATTTGTTGATTATGATTAGGTTATGTCTATTGAAGCTTAAATTTAGATAGCCCGCCAAGATCCCCAATCCACACGGACTTGTATGGATCACTTGATATATTCTACCGGACCAATTTACGGGTCCATTTAGAATTGCATTTAATATATTAAGAATATAATTTGCACATTATTTATTTAATGGGCTGCTCAATTATATTAATGAAAGGCATGTGGGCTTGTTTCTTTTAGTAAGAATGGGTCTGGTTCACATGTGGGCTTTTTATTTAAAGACCAATGGATTAAATGAAATAAGAAAATAATATATGGCTCAATATGTATGTATGGGGCGGCAAGTTGTATATTTAACCTAATATATTATTTTGTTTCATTGTCTTAATTAAATAGGAATTAATTGTTTAATTAAGAAACAAATCTTTTCTGATTAGGAAATGTTGTAGGGGTTTTTTGTCAGTATGACACATCAGCAAGGATAGCGGGTAATGCGGAAATATAGTGATTCCACATCATCAAAAGTCAAATGTGAGACACGTTATCAAAATGGTCAACATGAATACATGACAGCACCATACGAGGGGCCATCTGCAGATGGAATCCGCTCAGCCAAGATTCTGCTCGGCCAAGGTTCTGCTCGGCCAAGTCTGTTCGGCCAAGTCTGCTCTGCCAAGGTTCTGTTCGGCCAAGGTTCTGCTCGGCCAAGGTTCTGCTCGGCCGGTTCTGCTCGGCCAAGGTTCTGTTCGGCCAAGGTTCTGCTCGGCCAAGTCTGCTCGGCCAAGGTTCTGCTCGGCCAAGTCTGCTCGGCCAAGATTCTGCTCGGCCAAGGTTCTGCTTGGCCAAGGTTCTGCTCGGCCAAGTCTGTTCGGCCAAGTCTGCTCGGCCAAGGTTCTGTTCGGCCAAGGTTCTGCTCGACCAAGTCTGCTCGGCCAAGGTTCTGCTCGGCCAAGGTTCTGTTCGGCCAAGGTTCTGCTCGGCCAAGTCTGCTCGACCAAGATCAATACTTAGCCAAAAATAGGAAATACAGTCCCACCAAGATACGCCATATCAGGAAGAGATCTGCACAGATACGGAATCTTAGGATAATATTCCAATAAGGAAATATCCTTATTTCCTCTCCAGTACCAGAGAAGTTTATTTATGAAAGAACTCTAAGCTTCCAGAAGGATAAATACCAAATGGAAAACAAGTCCTAATTGGTATACTCTACTAGAATCCTACAAATACTCTAATTAATGAGTCCATCACAGATACGACAGGAACTAGGGCAACCTAGATGGAACCATATAAATACACCCTTGTATTCATTATAAGAGGGTAGGTTCATCATGAGCAATTGACACTTACATGAGAAAAGAGATACGAAACATAATCAATTATCTGAGAGAGAGCGAGTATTGAGTGTGTAATCCTTATATTCATAGTGGATCACTTCTCGCCGTCACCGGCACCGTGGATGTTTCCCCGCCTTGGGGTTTTACCACGTAAAACATGTGTTATGCTTGTTTATCTTTTATTTTCTACTTTCATTACGTTTATCTTGCAGGTTTCATTAACCTAAAACCGTTGACCGGTTGACTTCCAAAAATCACCGTCAACAGGAAATATGATTCCTAGAGTTATACTATTGGTAGTAGTATACTTAAATTAAAAGACTTGTTTGATAAGAAAATAAATAATTAATTTTATTTATTTAATCAAATAAGAAGTCTTTTTATTTAGTCAAAATATAAGAATAAAATATCTATGAGTTGGATTAGGGTTTGAAGTCTTAAAACTAGAAGTGAATTAGGGTGCAACAAAAACTCCTATATTTTTGGAGTGTGATTTGCGACAACCGTAGTCCTTTTGGGAAGAGGATTTTCGGCCACCCTAAAAGAAAAGGAGGTAGAGAATTCGGCCATATTGAATGTGTGTGGTGCTTGACTCTTTTTTCTTATTCTTCTCAATTCATAGAAAGGATTTTATTCTACTAAAAACAAAAAAGAGTGAATAGATTATTCTTTGATGGTACACTAATTGCTTGTTCATCAATAAGCTTGTGTGTACAACATCGATTTAGGTTACGAGTTTCGATCATTAGATTGAGAACTCAAAAGTGACCGAAATAATCTTAGTCTTCTTTTGATTGTTTTGTGACTAACAAAAGAAAAGAAAAGTTTGTTTGTCCATTCTTAGGTTTGCAATTCAAAGAAAAAGGGAGACCACGCTCCTAGGTGATTCACGTTCGTGCTAGGATTGAAGATCTTGCGGATTACCATCGACGTAAGTCAATCGGATCACGCGACAAAAGGTATTCTTCTTTTGTTGATTATATATATGTTTAATTAATTAAAGAGTTAAGGTTCATAAAAGGAAAAATTTTTAAAAGCTACTAAATCTATTTTTTAGTCTCGCTTCCGCTGCGTGTACTATGGTATTTTTCCCTACAATAAATGGGTGTTTAGGAACAAATCTGATGAGGATGGCAATATTGTGCGAAACGAGGCAAGGCTTGTTGTACAAGGATACTCTCAAATTGAGGGTATTGACTTTGAGGAGACATTTGCTCCCGTTGCCCTTTTAGAGTCCATTAGGCTTCTCTTGTCCATTTCTTACATGTACAAGTTCAAATTACACCAAATGGATGTCAATAATGCCTTCCTTAATGGCTTCTTGCATGAGGAAGTGTTTGTTAAGCAACCCAAGGAGTTTATGGATCCATACCACCCCTCTCATGTCTATTACCTCAAGAAGGCTTTATATGGGTTGAAACAAGCACCGAGGGCTTGGTATGAGCGCCTCACTCTCTATCTTGTTGACAATGGCTACTCTAGAGGTAGTGTTGACAATACATTGTTCATCAAGTGCACTAAAGATAGGCTATTCATAGCTCAAATTTATGTTGATGACATTGTATTTGGTTCTACCAAAACTTGAAAGTTCAACAATTTGTTGATGTCATGTCTCATGAGTTTGAGATGAGCATGGTTATTGAACTAAATTACTTCCTAGGCTTGCAAATTAAGCAAATGCATGATGGGATCTTCGTATCCCAAGCTAAATATGCCAAGTGTCTAGTGAAGAAGTTTAGCCTTGAGAATGCTAAACATTGTGACACACCCATGAGCACCACCTTGAAACTTAGCAAATATGCTAGTGGAAAGGATGTGGAGCAAAGTCTATATCATGGCATGATAGGTAGGTTGCTTTACTTGACCGTAAGTAGGCCCGATATAACATTTAGTGTGGGTGTTTGTGCTAGGTACCAAGCTAATCCTAATGAATCTCACCTTGTTGCGGTAAAGAGGATCATTCGGTTTGTGAATGGTACCTCAAACCATGGGATTTGGTACTCATTTGACACTAATCCAGGTCTTGTTGGATATAGTGATGCCAAATGGGTGGGAAATTGTGATGATAGGAAAAGCACATCAGGCGGTTGCTTTTTCCTTGGAAACAATTTGGTTTCTTGGTTTTGCAAGAAACAAAACTCAATTTCCCTATCCACGGCCGAGGTGGAATACATTGCCGCCGGTAGTGCTTGCTTTTAATTGATGTGGTTGAAACAAATGCTAGCCCACTATGGCTTGGAGCAAGGTACTCTTACTTTATTTTGTGATAACATGAGTGCCATTAACATTTCTAAGAATCCCGTCCAACATTCTAGGACAAAGCACATTGACATTAGACACCATTTCATTAGAGAGCTAGTTGAGAGCAAAACCATTGCATTGGAACATATGGGAACAAATTACCAACTAGCGGATTTGTTTACAAAACCCTTAGACACCCTTAGACACTCTTAGATTTGGGAACCTTAGCAAGTTTATTAGGATTTATCACTTGGGTTGAAATGGTATGTCTTGACCTCATATGGGGAGCTCAAGCAAAGAGAGTAAAGTTGGATGATCATGCATTGTGCTGAATTGATATATTTTATCCCTTTTATTTAATTGCTTGAGAAGATTGGTTGTACATGCTTATATGTATTTTTCTTAAATAAGTGTGCTTCATTGCCTTGCTTGCAGTCCATGTCTTATTTGTGCTCAAACATGCATTTTTGGAATAGGAGATGTACTTTGGAAGTACTTTTTGAACGACCTTTAATTGATTCCCATGACATGATGATTCTTTTTGTTGACATGCTTAACGTGAAAAGTATGACATGCTTGATTGCTTTATCTTGAACGCAAATTTGTGTGCAAAAGCAAATATTGAGACTCAAATTAATAAGGATCTTAAAATCCAAAATCTCTCATTCTTTATTCGTAGAACAAGGCTACTATCATACGAGAATCTCACCTGGAAAAATCTAATAGGGTGTAAAGTTGCTCATGTCTTGTTTTGCTTGTAAAGTTGGATATAGTTGCTCCTTAAATTTGAAATGCTTAAACTCTATATCCTTGCTTTTTCCATGACAAAAAGGGTGAAATTGGTTTGAATTCCTTTAGGGAACCTTTATTGTTTGCGTTGCCAAATACCATTGCTTTTGATCTTAAATGCAACATGTCTTGCATGCAAAGCATCCTTGTCACACATTTTTTTCTTAAAATAAAAACTCCTTGAATCTCTCTTACTTAATTGAGGTGCATAAAATTGCTTATATGATTATGCATATGTGCTTGTGCACAAGCTCTCATTGCTAATGTTTACCTATTAGGGGAGACTCTTTTTGCCTATCTCATGACAAAAAAGGGGGGAGTAAGGTTTGGGGAGAATTTGTGCCTGTTTTTTTTGGCATTGCATTTAGGGGGAGTTGAGAGAGAGAGAGAGAGAGAGAGTAACCCATGTTGGGAGTTGATGCATTTAGGGGGAGTTGCACTGCATTGCATGATTACATTTTTTTGACTGTATTTATTTTCTTTGGCAATTGCAATTACTCTTGTTATAAGCACCTCTCACACACTTGCTCTTGAAAGGTATCTTTCTTATTGATTGTGTGTAGGTTGGATTTTTCTTCAAGCTTGGAATTGACATGAAGATGTTCAAGACTTAGACTAGGAGTTTTAATTGTAATGTAGAAAAATTTTGTTGACCTACCATTTTTTGTTTTTGTGACTGTAAGGATTCCCATTTGTTGATTGGTTTGTTTCGTGGATAAACCACATGTTGGGGTTGATGTAAGGGTGGCCTAGGAATTGGTGATCATTCAACGGCCCTCTCAAGACCTCAAGAGAAGAAGCACAAAAGGTATATTCTAGTGCTTACTTGCTTTGAAGAGATCTAGTTGCAAACACACACAAATCATGCATATCTCTTATTCTTGTATGTTGTGTGTTTTATATATGTGCATTCTTAATTGTTGAATATCTTTTCATGCATGATTATTTAATTGCATCTATCTCATTAAAATGCCATGATATGTTTAGGCATTAGGATGCAAAGTCATGAATTTTATTCATGCTTATTTGAATTGATTGCATATTGTTCTATGATAATGCCATGACATGATAGGCATTAGGATGCATTCAATTCCCACACTTGCACTTCATGTTTGTTAGCTTTAACTGTGATGTAATTCGTTTCCGTTTGAGTGATCGGAAAGGTCCGTGCTTGCACGATGGTGTGCATGTCTTAGCACGATGGTTGACCACTTGAGAAGGTCTCATTCTTCTCTTGGATAAGTGTTAGATTTGGTTTGGTTGATTGGAGTAAAGTGTCTAGTTTTAAAAGATTGGATTTCAATGATTTAAATGATTTTCAAAACTGACCTTTGTATGGTCATGTGACCATAACTTTTTATACAAAGATTTAAAATGAGTTTTGAAAATTTTTGTACAAACTAGACACCCATACCTTTCCAACGGTATATTATTCGTAATATTTCATGACCGTTTGGATTGGTTTTGAAATCTCCAAAGTGGCCACCAAAACAGGGCAACTATGTTGTTGTCCGTTTCTGACCTTTGGTCACGCAATTGACCATACCTTTTTCTACAGATATTGAAATATCATTCTGTAAAAACAAGTAGAAAGTAGACATCCATACCTTTCCAAGGATATATTATATGAAAGGTTTCGATATTGTTTGGTCATGTTTTGGAGCGCTCGAAGTTTGAGATACTGCACTGTCACGTGTACCGCCAAAATGCCCATAGTTTTTTCTAATTCTTCCAAAACGACATAGTTTCACTTAGGCACTATAAATACATATCTTTCACATCATTTTGAGGTGTGAGCCACAAAATGAAACCCTAGAGAGAGAGGCTTCATATTCTTGAGAGAGAAAGCACCAAGATTGCTTCTTTAACTCTCTAAACCCAAAACCCATCTCCATCTTGCATCATTCAACATCATTTGAGCATGGGTCTTCTTCAACACACATGGTATGATTTGTTGAACACTAATCTCATCTAATTTTAGTGTTTTACTTATCAATTTTATCTCTTATATTATTTGTATGTGTTTAGATTAATTTCTACATACATGATTGAGATTATGTGTTAATTGGGTTATTTTGTGATAGCTAGGATTGTTCATGTTTATCTAACATCTAGCTAATTGATCTCATTAACATGATTGAGATTATTTTTGATAGCTTTGTATCTAGGATTGGTTATCCTTTACTTAGCTAAAGTTGTATGCCATGTCATATTGCTATTTTCATATCTAGGATTGATTTTATTGTCATCATATAATCCTAGGTAAGCATCTAGAGTACCCTAGCTCTATCTTGCATATTTGGATATCATTGCATATTCACTTAGAGTGTTGATCTCTTCGAAGAAGTAAGTCTTGTGTGATAGACCAGGATTAGGTCGTACACCGGGATTAGGTGGTCACATGAGGAAATTGGACTAGATCCACTTTTACAGGCCTACGGGTAGTGGTAGCAGGATATTGGCCGGGATTAGACCGTCAAACTGGGATTAGGTTGTATACGTTATCACAATTAGTGGATTCGAGGTTCGAGTGTGGCGCACTTACCAGCCCATGGTTTTTCCCGTTAGGGTTTCCACGTAAATATCAAGTGTTATTTAAATTCCGCACATATTACACTTGTTATATATATTGACTAGATTGGGGCATTTTTGTAATCTTGACTTAACGCGAAAATTGGGTAAAATTGTTGAAATCTATTCACCAACCCCCCCCCCCCCCCCCCCCCCCCCCTTTAGATTAATATTTGAACACACCGAGTTATTTGTTTCAGTGACTATACAATGTGAGTGTTGATTTTGTCATGAAATAGCCAAATTAGCAGATTGTAAGTGCCTCACTTTTAATTGGCATATTTCGTTGACAAAATCACAATGGGGTTCAAACTTGTAAGGGTAGCTTAGTGATCGGACTATTTTATACCTATTTGAGGTCCCCCATTTCCAATCGTTTGTCTCGTTTTCGAGTGTATTTTTGTATATAATGTTTTGTCTGAGCCTTGTGTAGGTACATATTCCCTACAATAAGGTTTTGAGCTTAAAGATTAGTTTGGGAGGCAAAATGACCCAAAAACGGAAGAAATTGTATATGCTCGTGCATAATGTACAACTTGTGGGGGTCATATCTTCCTTTTCAGATTGAACCACACCGATATCTTTATATATTCGGAAAGCCCCAGAAGTCTAGTTTCCAGAACATTTTACGGATTGCAATTCTAAGCTTTCTACAGGAAGTTATGTCCATTTCCGCACTTCCTTCTAAATTGGGATGTGGATCCTTCTCCTTTGCCCTTGGCTTTGGTAGAGGCTCTCCTAGGGGGAATCTCAATCACGGACTTCATTAGCCTGGGTCTGAGATCCACTTGACAGACTGGGGGAGTTGGTCCCAGCCGGTCAAACACTGGTACCCGGGTACTTGGGCTAATATCTCATGGGATCCCGACTGCTTCGAAGGGGATTCCTTGGGCTATCATCCGGAGTCGGATGGCTTCTACATATTGATGCGGTCGTTTTGCGCAACAAAATAATGTTTTAAATGTGTTCGTTTAGAAAACCGATGTTTCACCACTTAGATATTAAATTAGTAAAGTGGCAAGTAGGATTCGTTCCACATAGAATTAGAGTAATTAGTTGAATTAATTAACAATTCCTAAAATACAAAATAAAGTAAATCATGGTAGTTTGAATGGTGTATGGTTTAAGAAACCATTAAACATACATGGAAAAATAAAAGCAATAAAATGTAAAGAGAATATGAATAGATAGGAATCCAATAACAACAACCTAGATAAGAAAATGGATTAAACAATTAATTAGAAGTCTAGGGAAATGATAGAGTAGCTAATGGACTTTGAGCAATTCATCAATGGCTTCATTAATGCACTATTCACACAATTAAGGACCGATCTCATTCAAAAGTGTTGTTTAGACCGTCACTACGAACCCTAAACAACTTCCCACCGCAATGCCTAACCGATTAAGGAGAGGGGGTCACGGTGGGATCGGTTAGTGACGATCGAATGGCCTAGGCAATTGTGGTAGGCCTACCCTCCAAAAGCCTATCCTATTCACTATGTGCTATAATCAATCAAGTGTGTCAATAACTTAATCAATTTTATCACAAATTATCCTACAACATATTGTAATCAATAAGTGTGTCAATACTCATATAATCACATAAGTGCAAGATCTAATTAAAAAGTGAATAAAACTATAATTGAATAAACATAATATTCAAAGCCTTAATAAATACTCATAGTCCAAAAGTGTCTCAAATCATCCCCCAAGAAAGGGGGTTTAATTACACATAATCACAAACAAGGAAAGGAAGTAAAATGGAGAGAAATCACCCTTGGGTCTCTTTTGTAAGCTTGATCCTTCCTTGAGCTTCCTTGCTTGAGTCTTGTGCAAAGATTGGGTGTTAAGGAGGTGTCTAGATAGGTGGAGTCAAATGGAAAGTGACAAAGGAAATGGGTGGAGAAGATGGAAAGAGAGGAATGATTTATGTGGAGTAATCTAGGTGTTTATTGGAGAGGAGAATGGAGGGATTAGGAATGGTGGAGAAAGGAGGTTTCTTGATGAACAAGAGTTGTCAAGAGTTAACATAAAATGGTGTATTTATATGTTAGAAAAGCTAGGGTATGAAATGGGCATGAAAGGACAAGAATACCCCTCAAAAATAGCTTGAAAAATGTCCATTTTGCTGCTTCTAGAAAGTGGAGGTCGCCATGGTGCGCCATAGGGTCGTTATGGCGACAAGGAGTGCGCAGCAGCTACGAAAACGGGTATAACTTTCAGTAGAATACTCAGAATCGCAATCCGTAAAAACCGCTGGAAAGTAGCCTTCCGGGGATTTCTGAATATATGTAATCCGAAATGTGATTCGAACTGAAGAGAGAGATATGCGTATTTGAAGATGAATGATCTGCACACACGTTTTACAATTTCAGCCCCTTTTGCCACCAATATTACTCCAATGCCTCTGAACTTTATAAATACCTGAAAATACTTAATTCACACCATTAAATCATGAGATATTGCCCGAGAATCAAGCAAAAGGAGAAGCAAGTGAGGGCCAAAATCATACCAATTTTGGTTCGATCAAATATGTTGCAGCATGCTGTTCTAGGACATCCCGATTGACTTCTTGCTTGGCTGGGTCTTGAGGCAAAGGGCCGGTATTTGGAGGAGGTACTGGCGCGGGATTCTCGTTTCTGGGCCCCTTACCCCTCCTTTGAACTCTCTCGATGGAAGCGAGGGAGTGGGGTCCTGATGGATCAGGGTGTCCTTGAGAGGATTGGAGTCTCATTCTGAAGATCTTTAAGCAGAACTAGGCTGTTTTGAGATTGGTTGGGATAAGTTCCCACAGACGGCGCCAAAAGTGATATCGGAAAATCGTCACTAGGGTGAAATTCCAAATAACGACTTTAAGGGGACCAAGATCAAGGAAGATCCCGGTTAGAGGGGTATCACGTAGTTCGATACCGACGGTGTCCTCAATAATACACGTTCAATTTGAATCACAATAAAATAAACAAAATAGGCTCTTTATTCACTTTGCATTACCAGTACATGAGTTGTGTTTTTTAGGTTAATAGTAAAGTATGGAGATTCGGTCAGCAATGGAGATCATGGTGGTGATTCGTACAAGTCGATAAGTAGAATTCAACGTAGGGTTTTAGTTCATGATTTTTTGGATCCCCATTTTGGTGTATAACGTGTTGTTTTTCTAGGTCCCGTTACTTGCCATGCACTCCTATAGTTTCGGTCTAGGGTTTGGCGATTACAGGACCTCCTTCTTTTTAGGATATAATCTCGGAGCTGTTACGTGTGAGATCCAGTCTTTCCTTCCTAGGAGGATTCAATCTCGAAAGCTAGTCTTTCCTTCCAAGGAGGAATCAGTCTCGGAAGCAAATCTTTCTGTAAGGATTCCTGTTTACTGATTGGCTTATTTCGTAGACAAACCACATATTGGGGTTTGAATTGTAAGGGTAGTTTAGGTGATTGAAGATCAAGCTCAAGACCCTCAAGACCTCAAGGTGACAAGAACTCCAAAGGTATACCTCTAGTGCTTAGTTTTTCATTGAAGAGATTTAGAAGCACACACACACTTAGCATACTTGCATATGTGTGCATACTCTTCACATGTCACATTACACACTAGCACCTTGTTTTTGTATCTTTTTATGTGTTTGTGTCTTGTAATTCGCTTCCCAAATATGTTCAAAAATGTCCGTGCGTGCACATTGGTGTGCTTGGTTTAGCGCGAGGACCGCCTTCGGAGAATGCCCTTGGCTTCTCCTTTGGATTCACCACTTTGCACACTTGCATATTGTGCACAAAGTGGAAAACAGAGCATTGTCACCCTTTGTGGAGGTCGCCATTTAATGGTGTCGCCATGGCGATAGAATGATTTTTTCTTAAAAATCATTCAGGTGTAGGGTCGCCATGAAAGGTCGCTGTAAGGATTCCCATTATTGATTGACTTATTTCGTGGACAAACCACAAGTTGGGGTTTGAATTGTAAGGGTAGATTAGGTGATTGAAGACCAACTTCGAAGGCCCTATTCAAGACCTCAAGGTGACAAGCACTCAAAGGTATATTTCTTGTGCTTAGTTTTCATTGAAGAGATTTAGAAGCACACACACACTTAGCATACTTGCATATGTGTGCATTCTCTTCACATGTCACATTACACACTAGCACTTTGTTTGATTATATCTTGTTGTGTGTTTGTTTGTGTCGTGTAATTCGTTTCCCGAATATGTTCAGAAACGTCCGCGCTTGCACGATAATGTGCTTGGTTTTGCGCAAAGATCGCCTTCGGAGAATGCCCTTGGCTTCTCCTTTGGTTTCACCATCATTGGTGAAACGGTGGTTTGATCGACGGCCACAACTGCTGAATGAAACCACCGTTTGATTCCAGAAAGCTCTGGATTGGATCTGCGGTTATGATCGGCGGTCAGGCCGCCGAATCAAAACCGTCGAATAGACCTGATGCATTTATTATTCTCGGGTTCTGTTCGGCGGTTTAATCGGCGGCTTGGCCGCCGAATTGAAACCGCCGAATTAGATATTTTAGGTCGGTTTCTTTTTGGGTTTTGATCGGCTGTTTCGATTGACCGCCGAATCTGGTCACCGAATGATCCCCTGCTTCTCGGGTTCAATTCGGCGGTTACATTCTGCGGCCACGACCATAGAATGAAATCGCCGATCGGTGATTTCAAGGGCAAAATTGTCTTTTCACTTGCCCTGTTCTTGATGCCTATAAATATCATACTTTCTCATATCTCTAACTTAGTTATCTGACTCTAAAAGAACCCTAAACTTGAAAGAGAGATTTTTGAGAGAAAATCAAATCAAGAACTCGTTTTTATACACTCAAACCATACACATGTGCATCAAAGATCATCTAAGCATTTTCTAGCATAGTTAGTTTGCTTAGTTGCATGGGTTTTGGTCATCACACTTCCCTTGGTATGTTCTTCACTTTTATCATTGATATTTAGTGTTTTATTTATCAAGGCATCTCTTTTATTATTTGAATGATCTTAGATTAATATCTTATATTCAAAATAGAGATTGTTTGTGATGACATGATTGAGTGTTGTATTTTGATAGCAACATCTAGGCTATTTTTATCTATGATTTGCTAAGCTTTATGACATGTCATTTAGCTATTGACATCTAGGATTGCATT